>JBCEWB010237037.1:0-42832 GCA_039654565.1 Peronia peronii
CTATCTATCTATCTATCTATCTATCTATCTATCTATCTATCTATCTATCTATCTATCTATCTATCTATCCGTCCATCTGTCCATTTGTATGTTTGTTTGTCTCCTGTCAGCGCGCTTGTCTGTCCGTCTGCTGGGAGCTGGAAGAAATATTGTCACCAATCACGCGACTACCTTGTAATGGAAAAACCTGAACATTTTCATACCTTTTTACCCTAACGATACTGCCTGATGCTTTGAGGAGCTGGTAGACTTCAATGCAAGCTGTTGAACATGTTATTTACCTGGACTCAGGCTTGTTTATTCTTTCCTCGTCTTCCTCTAGACCTGTTGCACTTTAGTGTTGTTTGCTGTGTGTGATTTTCGTACTGGAAATCTGGCGCCCTGTCTGACTGAATTTCAAGATCGTCAGAATAAACGGCAGTCGCTGTTAGCAACGACATGAATGTATTTCTTACGTATGGATTTTTGGCTAGATCAGATTTGTCTAGAGATCCAATGCAAACGAAATCAGCAACCATACTTGCATGCTCGTGCCTGGACTAACTAGTTGCAATGGTCTAAATCTGCATATACATATTAAATGTCAACTATTTGAATTCATCATCACAGATAGACATGATGGCCAAATGTTTGAATAAGGAAGGCAATAATAAAAGTAACTAAAAAAATTAAGTGTGGATTTTTTTAAAACCAGAAGAGAATCCACGGTCTTCGTGGGGGATTTTTAAAATATAGATCAAACCGATACTGCCCTGCAGCCTAAAGTGTGGCATGCGGACTCACCTCGATGTTGGTATTTTGAATGATTAAACTGAATGTTGCTTATAGAAAAGGTGTTTGATGTTTTTTGAACGCGTCATCTATCGAACGTACAGTTCGTATCAAACACTCTCGCGAGTTTACTATTCAATTATTATCGCCTTTTTGGATAACGTCAAATAAAGTAGGCTTTTTTCGGTTCAATGTAAGTAGAAACATAGATCTTTATGCAACAATGTTGTGTGCCAAATTTCATATGGATACATCCAGTAGTTTTCAAGTCCATAAGCCTTTTATGGGTTTTGTCGCGGATTTATAGTATAGATTTCCCTTTTTGTAGTCATACAGTGAAACAATGTGTCATAAATAATAATGTCAGATTTATCTTTACAGTGTTTGGTATAGATTGTTCACATTGTTTTATATTTACAAGAAAGATCAGTCAGAACTGATGATTAAGTAAGCATATAACTTATATTCAGATATTGTTCACAATGGTTTGTAAAAACACAATATGTATCCGTGTACTATTCAGGATAGTCTGTAATATATTATGGATGGGGAAAATCTTATTAGTTCACCGTGAAAGTCATGAATGTTGATGGTTTCCAAACTGATAATACATCCATATATCCATGACAATGCATATTAATTTGTTAATGTTATGGAGATTCCACCTAGCTCACCATTATCGTCGAGTCATGAAAAGTAGTGACATTTTAAACAACTTTAACTATATACATTCATTTATCTGAAAAGTTCTTCCCTTCCTTCGTTCATTTCTATTCCTTGGCCATGCGGCCGTTGGATCACTCACTGGTGAGGTTCATAGTTTGAAACCTTCATTTGTTTCGGGTTCCCCGTTGTCTTTGTGACTCTGGGAAGATTAGGTCTGGCCATTCTTTAATATTGCAAATCCACTTTATCTAGGTCTGTCTTGCTTTCCTTGACCCACCACTGCTACTTTGCAGAATTGATTTCACTAGGCTGGAACTTCTTGTGATGTATCAATCCCCTCGTAATTCGTTTGTTTTTGCAATATTCAGAAGATCTTTATATAGTCCGATAACTTGGGTTATTCTCGTTCGCATTTTGTTTTTTGTTTTGGATTTCTTATATGACATTCCCAACAAATCTCCAGTCTATAACGAATCCTCTCCGTTGTGATTATCCTCTTTTGAAATTCTGCTGTTGTGAGTGGTGTCCAAATCAGATTTACAAAAAGATTGAAATCACCAATGCTCGTAGCAGTTTGGTTTATTATATGAAGAGACGTCCTGAGATCAGAAAATTTGAGACACTATGAGATCTCTAGCGTTTGGCAAGCAAAGTGTTAAATAGGAGAATTTCCGCCAGTAGTTGTGCAGGGCAGGGCGCGAATCACTGAGCAGTCAGCCGGTGCCCATCAAAGGGAATTAATGACGTGAGATGACATCCCTGCCTCTGCGTGCCGCGAGGTCTCAGGAGGGCGGGAAGACTCGAGGAATGTCACTTCTCTCGAACCTGGCTGGTCAATGCTGGCCCCAGGTTTCCCGTTTCTCCTCTATTTTTCACTTTTTTTTTTTTTTTGTCGATCTGTCTATCTGCTGGAAAGTCTAGCTGAAGCCTCCTGAAGTCTGCCCAATCGCTATCTCTATCCAGTCACGTGTCTATGTGTGCATTGTGTTTGTGACCTTATTTAAGTAAATTTAAGCTTCAAATGCTACGGGGATACCTCCATTTTGAAAAAAAAATCTTTTAAAATTTAACAAAAACAAAACAAAAATACGTTTCAGAGACGCCGCGAAATCTGAAGCTGAATTATTAGATGTTTTATTATTTCTGTAGTGTATCTAGATCCAGGATTGAGTGTGTGCATACCATGGGCGTGTGTTCTTGTCACAGAGATGGTTTAGCCATGAAGAAGTATAAGATCTGTAGGAAATGTTTTAGACTCGTTTTGCTTTGACCTGTTAATCCTAAGCTTATACTTTAAGGTAATAATTTACGACATGCCATCTGCTTCAACAATGACAGGTAGTCCATTGGAGTATAACATATCGAAAATTCAGATTTAATGTCCCGTTTCGCTCTGTCCTTATGTGATTCATTTAGAAGATAGATTCTCACCCATCAGTTATCCTGCGAAGTTAGTTTCCTTTTCGTCCAGTCTTTTGCCACTTCCTTTCTGTTCATCCACCCAGCTTCCCTCTGTCCTTTCCCTTTCTCTCCCCCCCCCTTTCCCCCCAATCCCACCCCTGCCTTCCTGTCTGGCTGATTCCCCCTCCCCCCTCCTTTTCCCTCCTTTCCAAGTTCATTTACTTTTCAACTTTTTCATCTACGCATTCTATTCATTAACCGTTCATCTTCATTTCCCGTTGGTAATTATTCATGCATCCACGACTTCATCCATCTATTCCTTCCTCTCTCCTTGAATGTATTATTTTGTCTTTCTATCCCAGTCTCTTTTGTTTGTATCATCATGTTACATTTTATTCCCCAAACATGGATAAAAGCCCACTAAAAATTCACTATGGGAAGGCCAAGTCTTCAGCAGAATGTGGATTTTAAAAAGGTTACTTTTTAGACCGGTTCATTTCTTGGGAGCCAGGACGAAAGGAATTGTGTGTGGAGGTGTTTCGGAGGGGGGGGGGGATTAGGGGACGAGAGAAGGAAGAAATGAAGAAAGGGGAAGAGGGACATGGGGACGGAAGGGGGGGGGGGGCAGGATACAGGGAGGGCTACGAAATCGACTGTTTGTTGCCTCCTGTAATTGTTGCTGTATCGTTTTACTGATGTTTCGTGATGACAAATATTTCTCATTTATTTGTTGGAGGGTTATAATTTTGACGAAATTTGTGTAACTTATCCACTTATTTCTTTGCTTCCATATTTCTGTAGACTATCTGGCATTGAAACTTTTTTTGGGGGGAGGGGGAGGTTCCGAATTTTGTTTTGATCGTTTTTTTTTTTTTTTTTTCCATTTCTAATATGGCGAATCCTGTGGTCAATGAAACCTGCTGCTATCTAAGGCGTATTTGAACGCATGTGAACAGTGTGAAGTAAGACGATTGGTATTAGGATAGGGATATATTCACTTTTAGTGACTGTGAACACTTACAGATGTCGTTTCCTCATTGGTGCAGAATTCAGGGCAACGTCCATGACTTTCCAGGCAGTGTTTAAGTGGCCGCAATCAGGTTGATTATATTGCTTACAGGTCGAACACTATTTGACACTAATAACAATTAGTGACGTGAAATCTTCGACGTCTTCATGTTGACACTACACTCTACTGTTTGTTGTGTCAACCATGTAATCGTTAACTCCTTCAGTTTGACACGAAATCCTCAGTATCTTGATTCTGTTCAACTCATATTATACGCAGCTTTTCAGTTTTCAAATAAAGCACAGAAAACCTTTGCTTTAGCTGTTAGACCACTCTGACCCGTGTTGTTGCTATGGGTGAAATATTCCCTGAAATCCAAAAGGTGTCAGAAATCAACTCGTGCCGTTGTCAGTGTCTGCAACAATGGCGAATTGGATGACGGACCGAGAATTTTTTTTTCTGGACGCATATTATCACCTTTTTTTCCCTTTCGGAGACCATCTCTTTAGACTGTACTGATCAAGGTGGGTATGTATGTGCGATCTCACGCGAGTGACCCATTTTTTTCTCGTTGTTTGCTGGAAAACAGTGGGGAAATGGAACAGGCTGCATGGAGAGGAGAAAGAGTGACAGCCTTGATTGACAGGGCGATAGAACAGGACAAGAATCCAAATGAATCAGCAAGACGGCCTTCTGTGTGACGAATCTTCAACAAGAATCGGCAATCAAACTTGAATGTGAGGTTGGGGCATGAAGAATCATGATCGATGGTATGGATTTTGACATCGACGGTAGTGGTGGATATAGTTGTGAGAGTGTGTGTTGTATGTGTGTGTTTGTGCATGAGAGGAGAAGGCGGTGTGGGGAAAGTGGAATGGGAAAAAAAGTGGGGGGGGGGGGGATGAAAAGGAGTAAGAGATGAAGAATGCATGCCTTGCTAGCCAAACCACTAGCTACCCCAATGGAGTCTGGACTTGATGTTTAAATCATGAAGAGAAGTCTCTGGGGAGTGATCATGTCATAGTGATATCAATCTACGATACAGAGCACTGAAGAAAATATGTCTTATGACGTGCTGTCCGGACTGTTCCGGTACTCATCGGAAATTCGATTGCGTGAGGTGATTGAAGCAAAAGATGAAAGGAAAGACGTGCTTAGAAGATCCATCTACAGAATCATTAATTACATTCCCAATGTCATCATTTGTTTTGTAGTTCTATGAATTGTGTATGAACAACTGATATATTATCTCACTTCACCAACTCTTCTGTTCTCGTTTCAGACTTAGGAGAGTGTGCTGTTGTAATTGACAGTGGAAAAAAAAATCCAGACAGTAACAGAGAAACATCTAATTTCGCATCTCGTCATTTCACGTCCCTTGGGCGTCCTCTGACATAGAAGGTCACTGGTGGCTGTAACCTGGCTGTCAGATCCTACCAAAGATGAATCTGAACAAGTTTGTGGTCTTGATTCCTCTGGTGCTTCTTCTCACCGACCTAGGCCTTGTAGAGAGTGAGTACTTAACAATATTCCCTGTGTGTAAGCTGTGCTCCTCGGAGTGAACATAGTTCCAGAGTGTAAAATGAGCTATTGGGCTGGATGACAGATATGGAGTTCTTAGAGTAGAGGTGCACATTTTGTTATCAGAGAGTAGATTGTTGATAGTATAGATAGGGCATGTCAAACATGCGGCCCTTTACAATCATTCCTGCGGCCGGCGGCCTGCACAAGAACTTCTACAATGAGAGCACGCTTTATTTTCGTAACAAAAAAAAAAAAAAATACCCCTCCCCCCCTAAAGTCAGTGGGATTGTTGTTGTTGTTGTTGTTGTTGTTGTTAGTGCGATTTTTATTCTTGAAGTGGGGGATACCCGGTTTCTTTTCATAAATTTGTCTTCCTGACTGGCTTATGGCAACATTTGGCTCTACCTTTGAACCTGAACTGTTATTTTCCTTCATGAAACCAACAGAAACTTCTCAAAGAATCTTTTTAAAGCTGGTTATCGTCACTTGTTGTCGGAATTGCATAGACACTTCAGCCAGATGTATTAAAGATTGTCAGCGAAAAGAGGTGTCAAGCCTCAGGATACAACATTAAAAATGAATAAATAGCAAATAAATATTCAGTTTTGAGCTGTCGCAATTGGTGTATTTTTTGCTGTTCCAAACTGCAAGTATGTGATGTCATTTAACATATACATGTAAATATTTTTGTCAAACGACTTCATAACTTTGTATTCATGAATGCTACTAAAATACTAAAAAAATTCTACATTGCATATTAATCACAGTGCAGATGCCGTAAATATTAATTGATTGTAAGACTGTTTTTGTTTCTTAGTTCTGTTGGTGCAGACCGTCGACATACTCAAATTTTCTCATGTGGCTCTAGGTAAGACTTGAGTTTGACCTGCTGATATAGATCGTTCTTTGACATATTCATTTATTTCCTTCCGTCTAACTTGTTATTTCTTTCCCGCCAGGTCGCTTTTTCTGTTTCCGGAGGTTGAAGAAAAGGAACAAGTGTGGTGGGTTGCTGAGGAAGGCCAAATTCTTCGATGCCGAGTCATGTTGTGCCGGCAGAGGACAGGGTTTTGCTTATACCAAGGTTTGCATCTCTGCCCATTTCTTTCTTGTCTCGGTCTCTCTCTCTCTTTCTGTGTGTGTGTGTGCGCACGCACGCGCGTGCATTATGTGTGTATGATAAGCGATATGGTGCAGGCATGACAAATAATGTTATGTTTACCGTTGACAGAAGTACTGGTCAGGACTGAGTGCTTCTCTGTGAAACAACAAACAAAAAAGCCGATGAATTTCAGGGAGTATCCGCCCAGTTAGAATACAAGTTGTGGGAGAGAAAAAAACAAGGGCAGGAGGAGGTGAGAGTCGAGAGGGGGTGGGCTCCTTGTTGAATCTCAGGTTATGATAGAAACCTCTTTACACTTACTCCTTCTTTTTTCTGAATGCTCAGTCTTCCAATTGATTTGGAAAACAAAAAACAAACAAACAACGAACAATGAGAGTGCGAATAATTAGAAGAAAAAGTACTTAATTATGTCAGAATGCAAAATCATTATTTCAAGGATATTCTGAGAATAATACCATGTAATAAAGTACAAATCTACACCTTGGCGCTTTCGAAATAAAAAAAAAAAGTCAGTCAAGCTGAGAGGCTGGTAGACAGGGAGGTAACTTATCCTGTCACAGGTTTTTTCTTTCTTTCTTTGAAACATGAGTAACGTAAATTTCTGTAAAATTTACAATGTGGTTCACCGTGGAACAGGATAGGACTTTGCGAGAGAAGTTACAGATACCCGTGGTGACTTTGTGTCTGGATTTACTATGGCCTGAAAAACGTCAGACAGTCAAAATCATAGAGTTGAATATCAAGGGGCTGTTGTTGTGGCTGTTCGTGTCGGAGTTGTTGTTGTTTGTCATGGTTATTGCTGTTGCTGCTGTTACTGCAATTGTTGTTGTTTGATATGAACTTCGGTTGTTTGTTGTGAAATTGAAGGTAAACAAGGATTAGCAATCGGCTGTACGGACTAGATTTGCTTCACGTCATCCCGTTTTTTTACTATCTGTCTCTGTGAAGTTGTTAATGTTTTATCGAATAACAAGCATAGTCGGAGTGTTTTTTTTTTCACATAGCGGATGGATGGAATTTTGATCTGCTGTTTTGAAATTAACCAATGCAACACTGAAGGTCCCAGGTTTTGTTTTAAAATACACACATACACATACATAGTTCAAATTTTAGCCAATGAAGAAGCAGCAGTAGATAACGATCGGGAACTCCCGCTCTATGTCGTATGTTGAGCTACAGGAAGTTAGCAAACAGTTTTACTGATAGAACTTGGCAATGCGTACAAAGAGAAAAACAATATGCGCTGCTGTTTTATATAATTATCCATATTCTCATGCTTTGATTTCGTCTCAATTACGCTAACATTAAGTCCATTCGTAGAAGTACGTAAACCTAACCGAACTGCCACAAACTGGACTGATATCAGGAGGCCCGACCTAGGCATAAATTTCATTCGACTCAAATACATCCGCAGTTTTTAGACGATTCTTTCGGGCTCTCACTGTGCACGATCAAGGAAATAACAATTAGATCTAGTATGCAGTCGGTCATGTGATGAATCGTGAAATCTATATAAATTGTTGGGAAATAAACTTGTGACAGGAGAGAACATTTAGATAGACAGTAATTATATTGTTTCATAAGTCGTCTGAGTCAAAACAGGATCTCACAGCGGCAGGAAATGTTTGTTTCCTGATTTAGAACTGATACATATTAGATACCTCTCCCATGAAGGCGCAGTAGTTCATATTCGACAAAGCAAAAACCTGGAAATCCCCGCCGAAGTGTTTGTACCCCTCTGCTAAAAAAAGAACACTCAATGGTGTTTGTTACCGCTCTACCACGTGATCCGAGAACAGTTGTCACCGATCCCGTGCATTTTTGTTGCTTTTGCCATGTCAATGGTGGTGAGTAGTTTGAAGTGTTTGTACCCCCTTACCAAAATTAGACGGGGATTTCCAGTCGTTTGCTTGGTCTGAACAAATCTATTGGAACGTCACTGACACACAAACTGGAAATTCCCGCACAAAAATTTTGAAATTATGCGCTCATTATACTTTTGTCACCGAGGCAGTCGAACACAAACTTATGCGGTATTGGCAGTGTATGTGTAAGCATACTTGTGGTGACGTAAATCTTAATAATTTCCCATCACCAGATCCCATTCTGCTATGTTATAATTAAACTATTTCCTCTGTAAAGATTTTGAGTTTCATGAAAGAAGAGTGAGGAATGCATATTAACACTTTATAAGCGCTGTCTCTACCTTCTGTTTTACTATCGATTTGGTTTTTTTCCTCTTTCTCTCTGTCTCCCACTCTCAGTCACTATGTCTTTCTCCGTTGTTTTGTCTGTCTACCTTTTTTTTTCTGTCTCGCTCTCTCTCTCTTTCTCTCTCTCCTTCCCTTGATTGATGGAAACCGTGTCTAAGATTTGCATGCAATAAAAATATCTTCTTGTAAAGTTTCACTTTGCTATATGAAGAGATTGTCCCTTTGCTCCGGGGCATAAGAAGTCTATTAGTATTTAGTCAGAAAGAAATAGAAAAATAATAATAATTTTAAAAAAGAAGACAAAGAAAGACAAATAAAAAAAAAGACAACTAACAACATTTCAAATCTCCAACTTCCTTTGTTTTGATTTGGCCTAAGGTATTTTATTGCTTAGCAAATTAGCTTTTGTCCTGTCTACTATTTCATTGACTGAAGGGAAAAGCAAATGACCTTATGCATGAAATCCATCCCATGTTAAAATTTAGCTTATGGTTCATGTACCTTCATCCATTTTGGTTGAGAATGACACTGGTGTTGTGGGCTATATAAATGAACTGAGAAGCATTTTTTCAGGTAACTTTACTAAGTATTTTAATTCACAGCTATAATTATAATCTCTTCTCCAACAAGACTTAGAAATTAATATTATGTCTTTTTGGCACAGCTACCTTTTTGTGTAACTGACACAGTTTTGACAAAGAACAACTTATATTGTTGCTTGTGTGTGATATTGGTGGGGGAATTAGGTCTACTGATATTATATTTTAAGAAACAAATACATATAGACATATAGCTGAATGAAATCGTACAATCCAGGTTATATTAAATCAAATATGCGCACCTGTATTATTTACTGAAAATGAGTTTTATGTCATAGAAATTATGAGAAATATTTTTTTTTTCAAATAAAATTCCATCTGTTTAGAAAAGAAGGTGAGGAAATAGGAAAAAAAGGAAAAGTATAAGAATAATTCCCCTGCAGGATTGTTTTTAGAGACATCTTGGGGATATCATAATGGTTAGAAAACGATTGCTCATACATGTGTTTACGGTTATCTTAATACATGTAGCTAAATGCCGATAGAAACTGTTCAGAAATAGCCCCAAAATTTTAGGCTGGAAATCTAATACATGTACAGTATACAGATGTGGAAGAACTTTGAACCCATGCTTACCTCAAATTGTTTTCAGAACAAGGTGGGCAGAAATCGCTTTGTGTGCACATCCTGTGCAGACTTCACTCGTTCTGTGGCCGCTAGTGAGAAAGACAAGGCAATCTTCCCTCGCCGGACAGCCCGTCCATCCCCTGCCTCGACACCTCTACCCCCTTTCAGCACAACAGCATTTTTCTGGCCTACTCCAGCCAAGCGGGGTGAGTTTTGAAGGTACATAAGTGTCCCTTCGTTGAGTTATGTTGTCGTTATTAGGCCTGTTGTTGTTCTAGTCTTATGTTTTGCTGTTGTTGCTTTTGACATTTATGACATTGGAAATAATGACATCTTTGTTGAAGCTGTTATCGCGGCTGTTTATTATACGCACAAGGTGCTGTTGATATAAGCTACTCAGCTGTTAAGAAGGGACAATTGAGCAATGTCTCACAACTACATAGCCCTTAACTCAGCAAGTTTAGGATTATCATTAGACTCCCAGCAACAACAGCATAATTTAAGATTTAAGTATAACTACTACCTTCATTGTATCTACACACTCATTTAGCTCCAGGACTATCACAGCCATGATCACCACTTCCACAATATACTACCACAATCATTACTATTAAGACAGTGGCAGCACCATTAGACCTGCACCAGCAAATGTGTTCCTACAGTAAATTTGTCTCTGATATCAGTAACCTTTCAGTGTCAGGCTGGAATGAAATAATAAGGTATAGATCTATGTAGAAGAAAACCTGGGAAGAACTACAATTTAAGAAAAGCTACAATATGATAAGAACAACCCAAAATCTGTTCACATTTCAACATTAACCAGCTTAAACGATTAATGTACAAACTATAAGCATTCAGCAAGAAGATTGTATCTGTGGCGATAAGCAGCTCTGTATCATATACCAGTGGCTCATATGGGACCGGAATAGTCAGTAGTTAGGGTTCAATAGTTGACAGGAGTTACTGTTTGGTGTGGTAGTCACAGTCTTAATTGTTCCAGTTTATAAGGTAGCACCTCCGTATGCACTACCCAAAGATGAGAGTGGACAACTCATTGTCTGGGAGGAGTGGTCCCCCTGCTCAGTGTCCTGTGGGGCTGGCTGGAGATCCCGAGCCAAAGTCTGTGACGACTGTGATAAAAATGATTATGACAATGTCCAGTCCCAGCCCTGTATGATCAACTTCTATTGCCCAGGTTAGTACCAGCATGAACTTTGACCAGGAGTCTCAAAACGCAATATATGACAAGAGCAGCAAGAAAAATTAATTAGCAGAGAGATTGTACAATGAATTACAAGAATGTCTTGAGCACTCAGTACCACACTTAAAACAAAGGCCTTTAATATCTTGCCAGTTTTTCTTTACTTGCACAGATAATGTGATTTTTATCTCTTTTCAATACTGTAGATTGCCTAGAGCAAACAGATTCATAGAGTGAAAGAAACAATGGCAGTGTTATATGTCACAGCTTTATCAATCATCCTGCTTCCTCTAAACACAAAAAAAACAAATTACTTCATTCTCCTGACCATCCCTGGCCCCTTTGTGCCGCTTCTTCTTCACACTGATCTTTATTGGACAGTTGATGGTAACTGGGGACCCTGGTATCCTTGGGAAGCCTGCAGTACTACGTGTAACACCGGTACCCGAACTCGACAAAGGAAGTGCAATTATCCACCCCCAGCTTATGGAGGCCAATATTGTTCTGGCGATGCTGTAGCAACTCAGGAGTGCAATAAGAAACCATGTCCTGGTAGGAAGTTGTTGAAGAATAGCACATTTTAAAAAATATGAAAGGCACAGGAGATCTTGAAACATTTTGTAATTAATAGAAAAAGATAATATAGTGTAGATAAGTTTGTTACACCACACAAATTATCTCTAAATTTTCTTTTATTCTTTATATCTTGATATGCATTTGCTTGATGTAAATGCTCATAGGATTAATTGACAAAATATACGTACATGTATGTATGTAACCTTTTAATAATAAAAATAATTTTTAAAATGTCAAACATCTTAACCTCTTTACTGCTAGCCGGTTTTGCAGCCCTGTGCTGAAAAACCAACGATATCACCAGTATCATCTGCTCAGACAGCTGACCATGCCCACTGTGCATCAAATAAATTAAACCGAGAATGAGACGAACAGACACTCACCCTCCACCTCCTCCACCTCTCCCTGGCCCCCTTTCTGATTTCTGTTAGCTGCCCTCTGCCTGCCTTTTCCTATTGTGATATGACATCACCTTTCCAGAATACCACAAAGTAGTGTGAAAAGATTCTCTGGTCAGAACATTTCTTTGAAGTTGAAATGAAAACCCTGATGACTTTGTGTATGTGTGTGTGTCTGTGTATGTGTGTGTGAGAGAGAGAAAGAATTGGTGGAAAGAGGGAAAACGAAAAAGCACTTGAATCGAAAACAGGTGGATGATATATTCTCCTGTGACTGAATATAGAAAAGGTGTAAATGTCGTTGTTGTTTTTTAGGAGGGGGGTGGGATGGAGAAGGTTGAAATAGAGCTGAGAATCCATTTCCTGAAGAACCTTGTTAGTGCTGTCGTTGCTGCCAATTTTTCTTTTTTTTCTTTTTTCCTTTTTTCTTCAGATCCAAAAGTTGCCAGCGTAGCTGCTACAACTTTAGAGATATATTCTAAATTTCATTCAGAATTTCCATCTAAAATCACACAGAAACAAGGTAGAGACTTATGACCAACATACAGACCCACTCTCGTCAATCACTTGACAACTCAGGCACCCATTTATTTATTCATCCATTCACTAATTCTCCCACTCATTCAGCTTATTCTCAGTCCCTCTTTATTTCTATCTCACTTCTCATGTCTAAATATTGCCGGTTTGGGGATCTTGAATTAGATAATAGAGAAGATAGACGGAGGAAACAGCATTGGAGGTACAAGAGCACTTTGAAGTTCCAACCACTAGCCAGAATGGTTCACATCAATACGTGAAATCATTTGATAGATGCCGCATGCCGTGGATTGGGGAATGTCAAAAGGTAGCGATTAGTTTCCAAACCAGGCGTATATATGTAATCTGTTATTGTCCTCACGTAACATTCAGGTACAGCCGATACTATGGATTGCTCATGGCAAAGAAGAGAATGGCCGCCTATTGCTCCACGGTCGACTGGAGCAGAGTGGGCGGAGTTAAATATGCATGAGTGATAGCAGTGGACTGACCCAGTGACCAGTTTGGAAGAGGCCATAGATATACATCTTTTAGCACATGACATAAGCCTTATTGGATGTAAATGCACTGATGTTAGTAGTGAAGTGGTTAAGATACTGTCCTTCATCAATATCAATAGTATTTGTTGATCTCAGGTTTCAGAGTTTTGACATACAGATTTAAAATGTGTACATATTTTTCCATTCACCTGTCCTCTCATTCTGTTTTAAAGTGGATGGCAACTGGGGGGAATGGACTGAATATTCCGAATGCAGTACTACTTGTGGTCCTGGCATTGCCAGGCGATCCAGGCAATGTGACTCTCCACTGCCCCAGCATGGAGGCAAGAACTGCCGAGGTCCACACACTTCGACTGAGAGATGTGAATTAATTAAATGCCCAGGTAGGTTTAACACTATTGTTGGATTTTGATTACTAGACCTCGTCATTTCCAAGAGATGATATTATGGCATTGAGAAAAGAAATTTAACTGGTAGTTAGAATATCTGATAAACTGTAGGTCGTATAATTCCCTGAGTCTTCCCCTCCTACATGGAGTAATGAAAGTGAAGCAAATCCAAGGAGATGCAGTGACAAAGTATGAAGCTTTAGTATCCCAGTAATATAATAAACATCTAGTGACTCAGTGCTCCTTTGACTTAGGATGACTCTGATGTCAGTCTTCTCTGATGGAGTGAAAACATAAGGTATACTGCGTATGTTATGAGTATTAAAAGGTTCTTGGCATTTCAGGAAAGATGAAGAAGTTATTGAAAAGATGTCCAAATACATTGTTACAGCTATCTATATTGCTTTATCTCACCACAAAGAAATGATGTCAGACAACTAAAAAAGACTATGATATTTTGGAAGCTTTTACTGAACTATTATTCAGTTTCTACAATGCCTGGTTTCATACCAAAAATGATTACTTGTGCAGGTGGCACTCATTGTAGTTTGAGAATGACAACAGTAAAAGCAATTATTCATTGTGAGTTGGAATCAACTTTGCTGTGTTATTCTCTGTTGTTTGAATTATGTTTGATAGTTGTGAATTCACAGACAGTTCACTGTTATCTAAGCTTGAAATTCCCATAATGCATCATTATGTAACCAAACGTTTCATGCTGTTTGTCTCTGTGGTGCCAGTGGATGGAGGCTGGTCTTTGTGGAGCACCTGGTCATTATGTACAGTGTCCTGTGGTAAAGGGATCATAGAAAGGCACAGGTCATGTGACAGTCCTGAGCCAGCACATGGTGGAAAAGACTGCGATGGAGAAGGAATTGAACAGGATGAGTGTATTGTGCACAGACCTTGCCCAGGTAGACAAATATTTGAAATAGCCTTGAATTAGAAATTGTCTGTAGTGTACCTGAGAATAGATGCTGCAAGCATTCTGTCGGTCAAAATCAGTCTTTTTCAGAACTCTGTCTTGTGTGATTCAGCAAGAAACTGGAAGTGTAGCAAATATAGGAATCAGACAATGAAGAACTTTGAAATACTATCCTGTGATACAAATATTTCATTATGGGTGTATCTACCCCAGCTCACAATTGGATAGCTAGCCAAGTTCAGGCTTGGAATAAGTTCCTGTGGTAACTGTTCTCATGGAAAGTTGGGCCATATTTCACAAATTTGTCCATATTATGTGTCTTGTTCAGAACTTCAAGTTATGGGTATGAAATTCAGGAGCACGGTATTCAAAGGATGAAATATTTTGTAGTATGTATTGAAGATGACTTGTTTTTGTGTCTTCATTTGGTATTACACAGTTCATGGCAACTGGGGTCCCTGGGGCAACTATGGCTTCTGCCAGGCTCCGCGCTGTGGTCAAGGCTACATGATGAGGACTCGTACCTGCAATGATCCACTGCCAGCCTATGGTGGGAACCAGTGTGAGGGACAGCAGTATGAGGAGTCACCATGTTACAATGATCACAACTGTCCAAGTAAGTTGTCTGACTCAGTGACTGGATCATGAAGTATAGCTTGTAAATTTTTAAACCGTACACTTTGATCAAATAAATATGTATCATCTCTAGTGAAGCTACAAAAACATTATATTATTTATATATCTTGTTTTTAATCTTGACAGACGTGTTTGCAAAAACCAGTTTTGCAACATATAAAATATAAAACCTTTATTCTGCTTCATCTTTATATAAATAGTTGTAGTAATACATTATTTTATTGTTTTCTTCCATGTTAAACAGACTGATGTATGTCCTTTAGTTAAGGTATTATAAATTATTTGTATTGCTCTTGTGAAAATGTCAGGAAATGGCTCATGGTGTGAATGGAGTCCCTGGAATCAATGCACATCAACTTGTGCTGAGGACAATGCCCTACAAGGACGACAAAGGATCTGTGCTTGTCCATCCCCAATAAATGGTGGAACTGACTGTCAAGGTGAATTATTTAGGAAGTAGCAACCTACGGAATCTATCCAGGTCAATGAGCACTTTTATCCCATACAGCAGTCTTTACACTTTACAGAAAGCAAACCTTAATCATCTTTTGATAAACTTGCAGAGTTTCATCTCTAGGACAAATACACTTAATTTCAGTCTTATCAACTAAAAACATAAGATTAGTGCAAACAAAATTATAGTAAAAGTTGTGATACTGTATTTTACAGATGACTTTATTTCACTGTTATTGCACTTTGATCCAGTTTTTAGTCACTTTTATTTATTTGTTTTCAGGTGAAAGTTTTCAGGTCCAAGAATGCACAGATATCCCATACTGCAATACCACAGGTAAGAGAGCCATTGAGAAATAATTCTTCCTTTCCTTTTGTTCTTAGTAGTAAAGATTTCAAGTAATTGAATAAACTGATATTTGACATTCTTAATTTGCTGATAGAAATGGGCAACAAATAATTTTAATCAGATAAGTATATAGTGGACCCTTGGGTTATGAAGTTAATCTGTTTTGGGACTGTTTGTACACCAAATTGTTCCTAAACCGAAACATTGAAATAGGAGTAAATACAATTAATCTGTTTCAGCCTGATAGAAACATGTACGGTATTTTGCATTGTGTTTTCTTTTATTCAACGAAGAATATAGAATTAAAGTAAAATGCATATTCTTAATAAGAGGCAAATACAGTGTAACACTGAATTCAATAAAAATTCAATTGTACCTTTATTGTTTACACTTTTATTGGTTAGTGAAGGAGGAGATGAGGAGGTTATTACAGCTAAAATAAATGCAACACTAACACATCAAGAAAGAACACAAAAATAACGCACAATTCTGATGCACACGTATACTTGACATTCGACAAAGCACAACTCATAACCCAAATCATTGTTCATAACTCAAGGTAAAATTTGTTTGCAAAGCTTGTTCAAAAACCAATTTGTTCATAAACTGAACTGTTTGTAACCGGAGGATCCACTGTATTATTGCTGGCTGCTGTCAGCTGTTTCTAAGCTGTCATTCAGCTAAACTGTGAGGATGCTCTCATTTACTATTACTTTGAGGTGATTCTTTTACTTTCCTTTAGCTCATTATATTATAGCACATACAGGTTTGGAATTGTTTCATCTAGCTAGACTTCTAAAGTATCCAACAAATCACTGATGCCAGTGTTGTTATTGTTTTATGTTTTCACTCCACTTAGTTTCTACTAGATTCATGATTTTTCTGTTGCTCATAATTTCTCTTTAAATTCTTTCAAGAAAGTGTTCACATTTCACAGTTAATAAAAGAGGAAATATATAAGTTGTAGTTACACTGAACTGCTCTGTGAATGTCTGATTTATCTTAAAATAGTTGGTTGCAATGTAGCTGTAGTTATGCTGATACACCATAAAATTCAAACACAGACAAACACACAATCTTGAAATAGTTCCTGTGAAAGTCCTGTGGTTTCAGCTCTTTGTAATGCTATTTGATGGAGCTGAATCCATCAGTTCTATTTTTCATGTAGGCATACATTATTGTATACATAGTTCTATGTTTGACAGGTCACTTAATTGAGCTGTAAGGCTCAGTTGAGACAACCTACAACACCTAACAAATAATGATTTACTCATAAACCGTAATGATGTCTGAGGTGAAAATTTTCTACAATACAGTGTTTCCAATTCTTTGATATACCATTATATGCATAAATCTGTATTATTGTTCTATATCTTGTTTACAAAAGTTTTACATTTAAGAAAACTATTTAAATCTTACCCAGAAATTACTATAAATAAGAATAAAGATAGATATAGAGCTTTTTGTTACATCACTTTATGAGCTCTTTTTCTGTATTTCACTATTTGTATCAAAGAAGATTTTCTTTCCTCAGCACTTCCCTAATTATATGAAAGTCATCTTGAAAGCTAACAGAGTGTAAGTTAAAAACAAGGAGATTTTTTTGCGTTATGATAACATATTATAATATACTGTATTGTAACCTCGCTATCCCTGTGTGAATTTGCTACTAAAGTATTACATTTAATTCTAATAATCATATTGTACATAACCACATGAAAATATTACTGAATGGAAACATTTTTTATTGAGACATTGGCCTTTCCCCTATACATGTACATGTATTTAACTGAATCATTCATGAGGCACAAAACCATTCCATCCCAGTGCTTTCTCTGTAAACAGCTTCATGTTTATCACCCCACTGCACTCAATAATGATGAATTCACATTTTCCCAAGAGGCTAACAAGTGGGAAGTAACAATGCTTTCCTTCTGAACCAGGAGTGCCAGCACCTTGAAAATATTTGACTTGTGTTCATCTGTAACACCGTGTCTTTTCCAAATCATATCATCTGAAATGCTTGGTTGATAACACATTTATATACATTGTATAATTATATATTTGAACCCTCTTCATGTTTTTGAAAAGTGCATGGGTTGCCTCTGCTTATGGAGTGAATTTGTCTTTGTACTAGCACAAAAAAATTGCTCAACAGACTTCTAACATGCTTTTAAGTTTTAAAAATGACATGGCAGCCTTCACAGATAGAAAATACAGGGTTTGTGATACTGGCGAGAAAATGGCTACAGTACCAAAATAAAGATTTGGCAAAAAGTTTCATTTCTTTATCAAAATGGTTAATGCAGTCCTTAGGGTTTTATTCATTTTGCTCTGTGACCTGCTTCAGATGCCAAATAATTCACTCAGGTCTGATTACAACTTTATTTAAACTTGCCATGTTGGACAATAAGATAGTAAGAAAGATATAAAAATAAATCATTCATTTTGGTTTCAACTGAATTCATGTTCTCCTCCCTATCATTGTACAAAGTGATCTGTAATTCCAGATAATTCATGCTCTATGATCTTTTTGTTTCTAAATATCAGTAATAATCAGGATATTAATTTATAATTATGCACAGATAACACTTATAATTTCCTCAGAACACTATCTACTTAAGCACTCATCTAATTTGATCATAGATAACTTTTTAATTACACTGCAACACCCTATGCCAAATTTTATGTAACTTATCACTTTATTGTAAAATTGTATCACGGGAGAGATTTAATTAAAAAAAAAAAAAGAAAAAAAAAGAAAAGAAAAACAGTTTCAAATATTAACTTCCACTTACTAATAGACATGTATGCCTATAGACTTTAGTCTTTAAAGACAATGGATATGTGTGCAAGTCCTGGGTTGAAGTAAAATTTATTCTGATGGCTATATCTCGCTCTCTCTCTAACATTTCTTGCATCACATAAGGTACAATTTTCACATTAATTATGCATGTAATGTTGTCTCACTTTCAAAAATGCTTTACAATTTTGACCAATAATACCATTCCCTGGAGCAGCTTGCATTCTTGAAAATCCTGCTGTACATCATCTCTGCTAACTAGTGCAGTAATAGTCTGAATATACGTGATATTCCACTTACAAAAAATGAGTGAAGATGTGATGCATTTTTACAATAAGATTGTCACTAATGTCAGTATGCCATACGTATATATCAAGTTTATTAGTTCTGAGCCTCTCAACAAAAGCTTGCAAGACAAAGTATTAATGTACATAATCATGCTGGCAAATTCATCAGTGAATTCATCTATGCACAATGTATGCATGGTGTGGTATTTTTTAAGATGTTTATATCAATATACATACATATGCAATGTAATATATGTATCTAATCTACATCATCTTCATAGTTTAAGATTTTATTCTAAAATCCTTGCTGACCACCCCATACTTGAATACTTGTGAAGATTTTTATTCTAATTTTAACAACCTTTCATGTGTGATCTGACACATCCAATACTTTCTAAAAAATGTAGTTTACATCTAATAGTATGTACCTACATATAACATGATCTACAGTGTAGGTATATAATATATATGGATCCATTTGAAACTTCTCTCAGCAATCTTTCATCATATTACATCATCAGTATGAGTCTTGTCAAGATTTGTTCTGTTCAATGATTTGTTCAAGACCATCTCAGTATACATGAAAATGCATGCTTGTTGGGGGTTACATGACATGCATTGAGACCCCTTCCCCTATTCCCCTCATTGCTCATTCTTTGGGAGTTGGTCCCAGTTACTCCATTTCATGTTTTCTAGGACTGCCTTATTATATAAATCTATAACACTACTCTGATATGATATTGGAGCTGTCCAACTTGTGTATATATTCTTCCCCAGAACCAAATGAAGCATCAGGGGATGGTGCTGCATATGATCAGGTGAAGCTCTTTTTCTTGCCATTACCAACTCTGGTTACCAACTCAGACAGTGTAAACTGTTCTTAATAAATAGACGATAGTTTCCTTTTTTTATTTTTTGTTCACAGCACCTCATCACCACAATCTATGCTCCTTATCAGATCTGTTCAGTGTATTTTGTGAACCACAGAGTAGAAAGTACGCACCCAGCAAATTATAAGTATTTCACCAGTGCAAGCATCACTAACATTACATGGAGACCTATTCAGTATGCTAAATGGGTGAAAATGCATAAATGAAATGTATAATCTTTCCAGGAAATTGATCATTCATCTTAAAATTGAGACTGCTTGAGATTTTCTTTTGTCTTAGCTATTTAATGACCAATCACAGTATCAATAATTTTCTGGCCGTACTGCATTTATTATCAATACTTTTGATGCATTGCATATCATTAGCATACATGTATACACATACAACTGTCAAAGTATTGGTAAGTAACTTGGCAGAGTGCGTATTAAAAACACATATTCTGACAGGAAACAAACCATATGGTTTGAATTACAGTGAATTAAATTACATGGCCTTTGTCCATGTCAAGCAAAGACCTATGCTTCATTATATGTGGAAGATAAAATCTGTGGTAAAAAGTTCAACAGAGAATGTCAGTTATCTTATTACATGTATATAAAATGATAATGGGACTCTAATAAAATTCGATTTCAGGAATCTGAACAGGACAGCAGCAGAAATTCTGAAGAGGTGTCCCATGCTGGCAATGATGAAAACCATCAGAATTCTGAGGATGAAAGAACAGGAACGACACCCAACTGAAGTCTTATGATTCACCTAGACAGCAATTGCAATCATTCCTTCAGCATTGTGTTGACTACAACATTGTTCCTTAAACAAACAAATTTTCTGAGTTTCGCAATCTTGATATTTCCATCAAAATTTTTATTGGTCTTGCATCCTTCAGAACTGTGGGGTAGAGTCAGATATGAAACATCACTCACAAATTCATACATATTGAACAATTCACTGATGTATCTCAGCAGTGGTAAATAATTGTAGCAAGAATTAATGTCACAAGGAAAGACTGTAATCAATTTTGTTGTAATAGTAATAGTATATACATGTAGTGTAATATATTGTCAATGGTGAACCATTGGTACCTATTCCGGTCTGCCTAATCTACCATGTTTCTCCAATAGTCTACAGATGCCACCATCACCCATGTATTAGACAGCTCGATGTGATACTCAGTATACCAAAACAGCAAGCAAAGTGCAATCACTATATATAATTTGGTTTGACAAGAGTTTGTAGATAACTTTTCGTAACTTGGAAAGTTATATTTTTGCTATTCTGGCAAGATTTATGCACTGAATACCAGAAAAGAACAGGTTTAAAAGGAGATGGCAGATAACTGAATAAATCCAGCATTTAAGCATGGTCAATTTTCCTACCAAAGTAAAATCACATTTGTGAATGACATAAATAATGCATGATATACATAGATCTAGCTACTCCAAACCGAATTTTTTTTTTTGAAATCATTTGTAACTCAATAGACAGAAGTTTTGATTCTGATGATTTTGAAACCAAAACCAAGGTCCTACCTTCATCCATTCAAAAGCTATGGCCCTTCAAAATGTCAGATTTTCTGTACAAATTAGCTATAAGCTCCAAAGCCAAACTTGGAGGACCATATCTCAATAATTTATTACCAGGGATCAGTCAAACTTCTCATACACAAAACCATGTACATGTACATAGAAAAGAGAGCCAATTTTTTCCCGACATGGAATAATTATAAGAATATAAGAATAATAAGATAATTTTTTATTCAGTTGAAAATGGCCCAAGAGCCATGTTCCACAAAACCCACACGGGAGGTGAAAAAGGTGGAAAATGAAAAACTAAAAATTTATATGAAATCTATGGTTTAAGATAAACTCATGCATTTTACACCATTTAAAGGCTAAGTTATTTCATATAAAACAGGTATAAAAGTAAAAGCTGAACTTAGATTTTGTTAGCAATCTGATGACATTGACAGAACACTACCAGATAGAATAGTCTTGATGTTTGATATTCCTGAAGATGTATGTTGCGCTTCTATTTGATGTAACTTTCAGCTCATTTTGTTCATTTTGGCATATTTTTTTTATCACTTTTCATGAATCTATATTTTTTTCTCATCAAAAATTATACCCAAGTAAAGAATATTCAATTTTCTTTTCGGTGCAGACATTTTTATTGTTTACATGTGTACCTTTTTTTTTTTAAACTCAAGGAAGCAATTTCCTACTACTTTACATCAAACAGAAGAAGAAAAAAAGAACATCTTTCTTTTCATATGCCATATTTTAGTTTTTAAAGCAAGTTTAGCAAGATATAAGGGCAGGAAGTTTATGTAATTTTAACAACGCACATCACTAAACAGCTAATAACAGTTGTTTTGGTGTAGCTAGTAGTAGTAGTCATCATTTGAAACTTCCTGTGAAATTGACTTGTAGACATGTCAGCTATAGTACAGAACAGAACGCACAGCTGAGCATAAGTCTATTACATAGCTAATGATGAACACTCTGCTATGTATACTGTCTGAAACATGACTTGTATTATACACATTTAACCTACTTTTACTATATCCATCTGGAGCATTCCTGATTGTCTGCTTTGAAAAATATTTTCCTGTTGTTCCAAATTTTACTGTCAAAATATTTCTTGCTGGAGTCTCTCTTTCTGACAAAGGCCATTGATGCATGTGTTACTTCATTCACTGCATTACCTGAATTCATTTTGATAATTTTGTACTTTACATCTGCAAATGAGCAGTGGTTAAACAAAAAAATAAATCTTGGGTCTGCTAATTCAAATACAAAAGAATGCTTGTTTGTTTGAACTGATGATGTGACTGTTCTCACCATGGAAGTCTCACCATTTTGTATGCTGGTCATAACCAAGGAGGATTTACCCAGATAATCATAGGGGCAAAAAGAAAAAAGAAACAAACAAAAAATATGAACCTTTTGGTGATGAAAGTGTTTAATACAACCGTTGTGTAATGGGGGAAAAGTTTGCAGTCTTGCAATATATTTACATACTGATAATGCAAACGTGCACAATTTTCCCACATTATCATGTGGATATTATGTGCTCATTTGGATAAACAATTCAGATTGTCTCATTTCAGTATAAATATAAGACATATTCACAACAGCAGACATTGTCTTATCCTGCATTTCTGTGAGTGTGGATTTTGTTTCTAATAGCGTACTAATGTCAACATTATCTGTGACCTGTGAAAAATACGGCTGCATGCTGCAATACACAGCCACATTTTTCCTACTTGCGGCATGATTACCATACTTTTCATGTGTGTTGCATTTTTTGGCATTTTTCTTTTTTTTTTTCTACTGGAAATTTAAGGCTAATTTTTAATATGGCAAAACATTTTTATGTGTAATATAATTACATTTGTACATGTATTACTATGTCTATCGGCAGCTGACTAAGATTAAGTGTTTCTGCAACCAATGTGTAGGCCTAGAGAAATGAGAAAGCTGTGTTGTAGTAGACTAGACCGATTGTTACATGATCGCTGTGATCCAGGGCATTGCCATGAGCAGTGGTGCTACCTCTTGTTGTTGGCAGTGCCGGTGTCTGTAGGCTTATAGCATGAAGCTGTCAATAGCTCTATGCGGGACATGATGTATTCTCTACGAGTACTATGAGTTTTATAAGACCCCGCCTATTCCCACCCATTTGCTGATAAACGGTCATTCACGAGGCCCATCCCTCATGACCAACAGCGTCTTTGCTAGCTTAGTGATGGATTTTGTTGTCCTCTTTTGGATCAAGAACTGCTCCCAGCATGATGACAATCCGAGTTAATGGTGCCCCCCAACCTCTCCCGCTGCATTTAAAAAAAATTCTCACTAACGCTGTGAGTGCAATTTTACTTGTCCATCTATTTGGTTTACCATGCCTATGCATGTATGAAGGCCGCGGGTTGCCCTGTAGATATACCTATCTACTTTATATAAGATTTTTACTGTGGTGCATCTGCTTGAAAGTAGAAACATAAGCTTTTTATGTGAATGGACATTTTCTGTGAGTCTTTGAACTGAGAACGAAAGTGACTTTCCTCTCATCGGACGTCGGAAGGACTTGCAAACTGGTTGAATAATGCTATGCTGTGCGAGCCAGAAGGCGAGGGCATGAGTAATTTTTGCATATCCTTTTGAGACATCCTTTTCTCTAGAAGTGTACAAAGTATTGTTGGATCAGCTGGTGGTATAAGGACAATACTAAAAGTTAGAAAAAGCATGTCAGTGCCTTCACTGAAAGCTGTTTTACTCTTTGAGAGGTTATTTTGACATCTGCAATATTATTTGGTTGAAAAAAGAAATGGTACCACCAGAAAATTCAGATCTTTAAGAATCTCAATGTTACAAAGTGGAAAGGATATTTTTGTTAAGATTATGAGTTTTAGTGTGTTTTAAAACACAAGTAATCGTCAAAAACAAACTCCAGCAACGTTCCGCACAGGTAAATTTCATTCAGCACTTATGTAGAACTGTCTCAGCTGTAGTATGATCCGGCCCCCTGTTGTTTTGTGGGTTTCACGCCCGACTGAGCTCTGAAATAAAAATCCAGTAGTTTGTTGCTAACACAGAGCTAAATATATTATTATATAGAATGGAATTTTATTATGTGCGCACATTCATGTTCCTTTGTTCTGTTCTGTAACTAATGGCCTAAATAATTATTCTAAAAATAAGTCGACCCAAATTGCTTTAAAGGAATCTTTTTTTTTTCTGTTGTTTTTGTTGATTTTTGTTTCATTTTTGCTGCTTTTTTTTTGCTTTTATTGGTATGTATTTTTTGAGGCATTTTTCACATATCACTGCATTATACAAATACAAGAAGAAGACCTTGGAGTAAGAATTACAAACTGAAGTTTAATAATGATTTCCATTAGCTTAGAAAAAACACAAAGACAAAAGGTATTTCAGGCTGCATACATGATACAGCCATACAGATAAAAATGGAATAGAACAAAAACATTTAATAACAAAAACATTTAATGTACAACCTATGTCCAAATTAAAATTTAGTAGATAATGTGAGCAGAGAATATTATGCCTAGAGTCTGCACAGAGAAAGATTGCTGTTTCCTTTGCAGGCTGGATGTAACAACTGTGCCCATCACTTTAAATTAGGATTCAACATTTGTTCTGCGCATCTTCTTTTTGGAAAGGAAAGATGTAAGCTAGCAAAAGAATTTACTTCAAGTACAAATAAAGGCACGAAATTCACTTCAGTAAGTAATAAAAAGCACTTTTAAATTTATAATTTAAAATGTGGCTGTGCTTTTCTAAGACAATAGTGCTAATTGCACACCTATCTCCTATTTTCATACTTTTCAATCTCTCATTAATGATAAAGACAAGACACAGACAAAAGATTTCACATATCATTAGGATTTCTTTTTGTGCTAAAATCACCTAGATTTATAAATCAACATCAAAGAATTTAAAAAGAAAAGAACAAACAAACTAAACAAACAATGAGGGGTATATTCACAACAAAAATTTCTTTAAAATAAATGATACAAATGTATTCAAACAAAATAGAACGGGTGAATGTCTCTTAATCATTTATTTAAATTTTAAAATGAAAAAAAAAAGATGATATAAAATGCATGTCCGACTCTGTAAATAGAACTTCACACAGAATCTGGAAATAATTAGAATAGAGGAAATTGCTCTCATACCAGTTTATCATAATCCGCTTTTTCCCGTAACACTACATTTCACTATCAGTAACAGTGTATCAATTCTTGATGACTTTTCATTAACCTGTGACAATGACACAATGAGCCATTGCTAAAAAGTAAAGAAAAAAGCAGCGCAAATCGCCACCCATCTAAGGAAGAGGAGTATCATTACATACACATTGGTGTGAATTTAAAACTAAAATTGAGGAGTCATATCTGTCCACTCGAATGACCTCAATCAGTTCGTGAGAATGCGACCGAGCTACCAATTTTGTGAAAACATAATTCTCCCTATGTGCATGCAGAAGAGGGTCTTAGGTAAAAAGTATTAAGTTTACATACATTCCTTCTTGAGATGAGCAACAAAATGCATCCACCATACTTCCCGGAAATATAAGACTAAATGTGAGGGAAAAAAAATTGATTATGATTTCACCTTCAAGGACCATGACAAATCACAAGATGTGGGAAACAAACAGAAAATCAAAAGCTTTGGAATTCAATGAAGTTAACAGAAAGAAACTTAGATTTATTTTTCATGTCACAATGAACTGAAAAAAAAAATGTGTAGACTTGAGTCCCGCTGAATTTGATCGTGCAACAACGTCTTAAGAGTTTGTGCAGAGTTTCAGCCCTTACCATTCCTTTCCAATATTATATAACAAAATTATTCACAGAGAGTGTGCCCACGTTTTTGTTCACCTCCCATTTCTTCTGTGACTGCAAAGTTCATGTTGCCAGATACAATGATCACAAAACTTACTGAAAACAGTACATTTTGACAGAACAAAAGATATTATGTTTACTCTGTCACAAAATGAAAACTTTACCTTTAGCACTAAATGAGCATTACAAAATGTTTAAGATTGCCAGATATCATAAACAGTTTGAACTCAAGCAAAAACTATCAGTCTTTTAAGGATGGCAGAACTTTGTCAATGTTGTTTAAATCTGTGAAGATAATATCAGGATGCAGGGTTTCCAAAACTTTTACTTCAGCTGAACTGGGATCATCTGAAAATATACAGAAAAACCAATATCTCAACAAATAACTGCAAAATTAATCATAGTAGTCTCAATATCCTTGGAACAGAATTACATATTACCATAACTTTTGTTCTTACTTCTTTCAAATTTGAATTTTACTGAATTTAAACATTTCATTTGAATATGTGAATATGTTATACATGAAGTTGAGAATCAAAAGATTAAAAATGCACAGCCAAAATATGTATCTGTAAACACTAATGAAGCTGGCTTGCTCTTTAAAGTGAAGCATTTGAAATACACCCTTTAGCACTGTTCACTGGTCCCTGAGAAATTACAGAGAATGACTCCTGAATCAAGGTGACTGACTGGAAGTCAAGAGTTTGAACAACTGCATCAAAAGCACAAAATTTAATTTACAATAACGACAACAAAAAATTATTTCTTTCTGATATCTTTTTTGTTTATTTCAAACAGGTAAAAAACAAAAGTGATGCTTACATATCTGTAACATTAGTGGTCTTCTTGTGATATAGTCATATGCAGTGAATGTTGTGTGATGGATAACATTACTAGAAAACTGACCTGTGATCACAACTGCAACTTGCCCTGGCAGTTTGCGTCTCTGTGAACACTTGGTCAGGGTAGTAATGTCTAGCTTGGATAGCTGGTGACAAATGCAATTGCTGACCAACCTAATGGTTCCTGCCAACTGATGGTTGAAGATCTGTCTCAAGCACTGCTCAGTTTCCAAAAACTTGGAGCTGGTGGGTCCATGGTTCTGCCTAATGCAGGATTGAGCAATAACATAAGATAGGCTGCAATACATTGCCAATGTGACCTTAGTCAATCCTAACACCCACTGAGCATGAAGTTTCATTCAAAAAGATGCTACATGCTTTTTCCCTGCTTGTATCCTGAAAAATATTTTCTTCCACATGAAAACTATCAAAGAAAAAGAAAGTGACAACCATTACCAACGAGATTCTTCAAACTTAATAGTTATTTTACTCTTAATTTATATCTGTGACATGTGATTCAGTTTTATCACTCTGGGTGTAAGTAATATTAATACAGCTACACTTCTAGAATCGATTGGGCTATGGATTAAAAAAAAAAAAAGTACTAAATCTACACTGATAGCACATGCAGTCTTAAACGTATGACAGAAAAAAATACATTGTTTTTATCTCCAGCTAAACTGAAGATCTTTGGATGAACAGTACTCTCAAATTCAATTTGAGAGAGTTTATCTCAAAAAAGATATTTCTTTTAAGTTGAAGTTTTATGTTATTCTAGACCCTCCAAGTTAACACTTTATGATGTCTGCATGCTTGCACCCATCATTCTGATTGCTGGTCTCTTTCTGATTTTTTGTTCTTTCCTACTTTTTGTTTGGGAAAGCTTCACTTGTTGATGGGATGGCTATAAAAGTGATTTTAAAAAACTGCTCTTCATGTCTCAGAAAAAAAAAAAAAATGTTTTTAAATTTGTGGACATTAAAGAATTATCTTCGAGTTAAATGGCTTCAGTCTTATTGTACAGTATAAGACTGCTGACACTTGACAGTTTCAAAGTAATCAATGAATGAGTATGAACCCCAATAGG
This sequence comes from Peronia peronii, assembly GCA_039654565.1. Taxonomy (NCBI): domain Eukaryota; kingdom Metazoa; phylum Mollusca; class Gastropoda; order Systellommatophora; family Onchidiidae; genus Peronia; species Peronia peronii. Next base: position 28,111 of record JBCEWB010237037.1, read on the forward strand.
CAATAGGATACTTTAATACAAAGTCCAGGAATTCATACTTTATTTCTTGTACTTCACACAGCAATTCCCTGTGCACATCCAACGTCCATCTCACACCTCTTTTCTTCAATGCTTCCAGCTTCACCAGCAACGACTGTAAGGGTTCTGATACAGAAGGATCAAATAAAGACAAGAGCTACTAATACATGTACTTGGCGCTACTAATACATGTACTTGGCACTGATTCCATTCCCTAAGTAGTGAGGTCAAGTTTTTTACGGTTCCATCAATTAAAAAGTAAAGCACAAATCTCAAAAAGAAGAATCTAAATTGAAACAAATGCATCCAAATCTCAGGCATTTTGAAAACAAATTAATATATTTATGAATATTTATTATTTCTCAATTCTGATTAATACTGAATAATGGCAGATTTATTCTAATTTTCTTTCTTTCTCTTATCTCTGGATGATTTAGTAAATAACTGTGTTTTTCAAAGATTGTCACACAAGAGAAAATAAGCATGTGAAAAGTTGAGAATTTCTGATGTGCCTAGTGGCGAAAGTTCAGAGGAGACTGAAGCTGTCATCATTTTTCCTATCAATAATTTTACAAATTCAAATTCAATCTAAACTGCTTGGTATAACACTTTAACAGACCACATTACTTTAAATGAGAAGTATGCAAATGTCTCTATTCATTCAAGTGACTCTGTAGTGAAAACTTCATGAATAAATTAAAGTTGCCAAAGACAAAAATTTTCATTGCATTTTTCAGTAGTAAAAAAAACAAGGATGTCAAACTGTTTTCACCAAAAAAGTCCGAAAATTCTACATATCCCCAACCCCAATCTGGATCTGGATTGCAAACAGTTGTCTTCTGACATTACTCTTTCTAATACTATGGGCATAATATTTGTTATTGTCAATACTCTGATGTGCTGAATTTCCATCAACAATTTTTATGCGACCTTTCAATCGTATGTTGTCAGGTGTGAGAAACTTAAGTGCTACACACTTCAATTTCAATCTTCAAACAGCCACCAAACAGTAGTTTGAATCTCACCCAGAACATGTGCAAAATTCTATCGCACTTTTGGTTCACTGTTATCTGCAGGACTTGTATTGTATTAAAAATTATTATAAAACCACAATCAGATTGTGGACTCATCAAAAGTCATAAGTTGATTGGCCAAAAACAGAAAAGTGGGCTATGACCAGAAAGTAGAATGTTTGACTAAAGTCGGAAGTTGACATGCTTACATAAAGAACCACATCATTTTGAAAAATTCATAGCCAGTTTCATTTTATATGGGAATGGGCCATTTACTTTGTCAAAAATGAAACATACTGCCACAATTAGGACAAAGGCAAGAATCTGCCTCAGTAAAATACTCAAAGCATGACTACTCAACTGATTTCATCCATTTACTCAACAATCCATCCACATACTCACTGAGTCTGGTCAGGGTGGAAATCTGAGTGACAAGGAATCCATGTTTGATGCTCTCAAGCTTTCTACTGTTCTCAGTCAAATACCCTTCAAGACCAGACCTCTCCTGGTTCCCCTGCAAAATCTCCTGACATGCAGAATTAGCAAAAGCTCTTGCACACTGGCTCTGATTATTCTTCACTTCTGGAAATCTTTCTGCATCTTCAATTGGCTCCAGATCCCTGTTTGGGTATGATTGTGAGTGGTGCCTCAAATCAGTGGAAGGTGATGAATGGTCTCTAGGAATGCAACACCTACTGCTTGCTAGATATGGTGATGAACTGTATTTACTCTTTCGTGTGAACTGTTGTTTGACATTAGTTTTCGATCTTGTTCTCTCTGGTGATCGTTTGTTTGGTGATAATGGCCTTTGTCTCAGTTCCTCTTTACAGACAATTTGGTGATGAAAACCTGACTGTCCTCTCTGAGATGTTGATGATCCTGTCTTTTGTGATGGGAAGGATGACGACTTTGCTCTAAAAGTTCGACTTGGTGATGGCAATCTGCTTTCAATGCTACTGTGCATTGCAGCTGAGGACTGTACTCTGTGAACAATCAACGGCAAGTCGCATTTTGCTGTGCTCTCACGACAGTTAGTTTTTCTCCTTCTAATATGTTCAGATGATGATCTATTCCTGCAGAAAAATGGAGATGAGGCATTTGTTCTTTTGGGGGATAAACAAAAGACTGGCCGTCTACCCCTCAGTGATTTTGGAGATTTCATATTCTCAACAGATGATTGAGACAAAAATGACTTTTTTCTCATCTTCTTTACAGGCGAACATTTGCTAATGAAAACTGACGGTGAAAGTAATCTCATGCGTTGGACTGGTGATGAACTACTTCTCATAAGTGGAGGTGATCTACTCTTGTTTCTGTCCCGGCTTCTAGGTATTTCTGAGGAAGGGCCATATTTGTCAAGTAAATGACTTCGTTTTAGAGACAACACAGGAGAACCAGAGGACTGCTGATTGGATGATTTTAAACACTGAGGTGAGCAAGCAAATGGTGAAGAATCTTTCAGCTTCTTTTTGTTGTTAGATTGGCTGCATGACACACTCAGATCAACAGAAGATGAAAATGTGGTGGCCTCCTGTCCTGAAGACTTGATTTTGTCATTATATTGAGAATCATCAGTTTCTGCCAATCCTGGATTTTCTTTCTCTACCATCATATCCTTGCTATTATCTTTCTCAAGATACATATGTCCACTGCATGACTGGAGATCCTTTTCTATTATTGGTACTGATTCCGCATCAAGAAGCGCCTCACTTTCATCAGACTGATCATCTGTATCAACTAAACCTAATTTATCCATCACCTTCGGCTGATTCTTCCTCGTAAGCCGGTCACTGTCAAGGTGCACTTTCAACCTGTCTTCACATGACCCTTTTGTTAATCTCTGTCTAATTTCTTTGATCTTGATATTTTCCAGTGTAAGCCCCTGTCCAGTGCTTTTCTGTACAATGTCTGAATCTTCGCTTGAAGTAGTCTGAGTGGCCGCTGGACAATGTTCTAATGTGCTAGGGTAAGTGGCACATTTCATCTGTACCAAACAATCAGAATCTTCTCCTTTGACACATTCTGTGTCATTTGCCTGCACCTCACAATTTTCTCTTTCTATGTCTCTGTGAGTATGTGTCTTCTCTGGCCAATTTTTGACATCTTCCTCAGAACAGTCTTGCCGCTGAGCTTTGACACCTGATCCTTCCGCATATCTTTCATCAAGATTTGAAGTGCCATTGACCAAATCAACAGGAATCTCTTTCACTATTCTAATGGTAACATCTTGTCCTGACCCTCTTGATGATGATACCCTTTTGGATTCAGTTTTTTTCTGTAGCTTCTTATTCCTTCTGGGATCCCTGGTGGGATCTGTTAGACACTCAATTAACACATAACCAACACGTTTAAGCTCTGGATCAATTCTGTGATCTGAAAGACAAAGATCATGTTCAAATATCTCATTTTCACACAGTGGAACAAGCTTAATTATACTCATAAATTTAGATCATGAAAGAAGTTTTGAGTGCAGTTTTGATGTGAGGCTACAAATCCAAAACAAATTTTATCATGAATTTATTTCAATGTGAAATTAATCATTAAAAAGCTTGAAAATGGAATGCAAAATGATAAGGGACATGTGTTTTCTCCGTCCATCTGGGATTCACATAAACATGCAAATTCACAAATCATCACCCTATAATTAAACTGTCCCAGCTACAATTTTGTGTTGTGCAAGAACAATTTAATTCTGGATGTTACGTTCTATAATACGTCTTTCAACCTCCTAGTGGAGGTTATCTCGATTAATTCTGGAATGACAAAACATCAAAAGTATGACACAACATAACACATGCAAACAGAGAATATGAAAATTGTACCAGAGATCTCTGCCATTTATAATATCTCTAGCTAATTCTCACACAGAATTTCTATGTAAATCTCATTGTCCCACTTTAGGACTTAGCTGTCACTCTGTCTCACCACCAGACCTTTGCCCATATCTATTTGTCACATCACAGAGTATTTGTCATTCCTGAACTTCTACCAATTTCTTTTTCCCCTGCTGAAAATTTGTCTCTATTTCAATGTAGAAATTCTATCAGTCTCTCTTGCTCCATTGCTGAACAATTTTTCACCCCTCTCTTTCCCATTGGGAAATTTTGCCCGGATCTTTGTTTCACTCCTACCTTTACCAAAGTCTCTGTATCTTTTATTCCAACATAGAACTTTATATATAATATAATAAAATGGAATAATAAAATATAATGGAATAAAAGATACAGAGACTTTGGTAAAGATAGGAGTGAAACAAAGATCCGGGCAAAATTTCCCAGTGGGAAAGAGAGGGGTGAAAAATTGTTCAGCAATGGAGCAAGAGAGACTGATAGAATTTCTACACTGAAATAGAGACAAATATATATATTTAAGTTCTATGTTGGAATAAAAGATACGGAGACTTTTGGCATCAACAAAAGATATATATATATCTTTTGTTGATGCCACAGGAACTTTTACCCAGGCCTTTCTACCTTTGTCCCATCACAGAAATTTTTGTCCAATGCCATAAGAAGTGTTATCCAAGTCTCTCTATCTCTAACCTATCACAGACTCATATAAATTTCTGTCCAATGCTACAAAAACTTTTACCCAGGGTTTTTTATCTTTATTCCACTGTAGAACTCATGTCAAATCCCTTTGTCTAATACTACAAGAATTTAACCCAAGTCTATCTCACTAAATGAAACATCACCCAGCATCTCCATCTACCACAAAAACTCTTTCCCACAAATACTAAGTTGTCACAAAATGCTTACTCAAGTCTAACTGTTCAAAGGTTATCCGGGCTGGCACACTGTCCCACTTGTCATTGCATGCAGGATGGATTCCAAACACTCGCTTGTTGTGTTTCTTTTGACCATGAGCTGGACATGTCAAACAATTTCAAAGTTAATAGTGTAAATACATATATATAGCAATGGCCAATGAACATGCTAATTTTCTACAGTATTAATCCCCCTCACATAATTCCCTATTTATGATTAGTTTACTAGATTAATCTCATTACATGATAGAATGTAACTGATGATGGCACCTATGCGGTGTAGTCAATAAGTTTATGTCAGTTTTGGTATTTCATATGATTATTACAGTCTGTAGGAGTTAACTTCTAAAAAAAAAAATAACAGAACAAATCACTTACCATCTCCGACTTTCTCCTGTTCCTCCATCTGACTCTTTTTCTGTCTGGCCTTCAGTGTTTCAAGCTCTGCTTTTTCTCTCTCGCTCAATGGTCTTTTTTCCTTCAGTTTGTACAAACGTTTTATTCGCTCTCTCCTTGCAGTAACATTCAAATTTTGACTACTTGCTGACTTTGAAATTGGATACTTTTCTTTGAGTGATTTTTGTGTGTTTTGCAAAAGGTTGTCCCTTTTTAAGTCAAATACTTCATTTAAGCAGTTTTTATCTTCTTGCTGTACTCGCAACATTTGTGAAATGAGCATCTGGGAAGTTGTACTTGCTTGTATGAGACATGAGCTGACACTGTTTGCCTCAGTTGAAGCACATATCAAGTTTTCACATGGTGGTGGTGGAGGTGGTGGAGATGGTAATAGTGGAGGTACTGGTGAAGGTCGAAATGGCGGTGAATGAGATCGAGATTGTGGTGATGGGACAGGGCCTTGGTATGCTTTGCACCCTGAAATCAACTGGGCCTGAATTCTGTTCACAGTCTTAATGAATTCTGTGATAATTTCCCTTTGATTCTCAACACGTTTTGATTCTCCTGCATCAGATATTCTCACACTCTTATCTGACAAATCAGTTGGTGATACAGCGCTTGGGTTTTGAGAAAAATTATGGCAAACCGCTGAAGAATCTTGTATGCTATGCTGCGAATAAGAGCTTGGTGGATTTGACAATGATGGCTGTGTTGAAGATTCTGCACCTAAAGTGTGAACTAAAGCATGATCTTCAACTTGAGTCAGGTGTTGTTTGCCTGATGGATGCATCAAACCATTACTCTTATTATCATTGTTTCTCACTTCCATATCACAAGAGACTGGCAGCTGATTTCCTGGAAGTTGGTAGCCGGCTGTTGGACAAGGTAAAGACATATGGTTGAACATGGGGTCATGTAAACTGCTGGTGTCTAAAGACTCAAATGAGCCTGAAAGTAGACTTGTATCAAGGGAATTGTTGTAGGACATTGAATCTGTCAAGAAAGTGCCACTAGGGTTAATATGAAAATCTGTACAAGAAATATCTGAAGCATAGGAAGCTGGCTGGTTCCTCTCATTTAAGAATCCCTTCAAAAGTTTGGATGGATAATCATGACAGTTACTGGAAGTAAGACTTGCAGTTTTTATGTCACACTGTTTTTCATCTTCAGAACGCCTCGGCTCTCTCTGAAAATTTTCTGTCGTGTTATGAGTCATCACTTTTCCAGGGCTGCCCTGGGGAACATTTGACTCTGGCATTATTCTTTCTACTGTGTGGCCATCGCTATACCGAGTGCCATCTGTTTCATTTGGAATCTGTCCCATTGATCTAGCCAATCTTGGATCTCTGGTAAAGGGCTGACCATTGTGAGGCCTGTGTGTGACTTGATGATGAAACAGAGGATTGTCCAAGCTAAATGACCTCTGTTCAGAATGATCACTGCAAGGAGATCTAGTAGGTTTGTCTAGGGACACAGAGCTTGAAGAATCTAATGGACTAATGCTCTTACTAGGTGGTTCATTTTTTGCCGAATGTTCTGTTTTGATATCATATATATTGTAGAGGTCATTTAATTGGTTCTTATTAGAATGATCTGTGTCTAGACATTTATGTCCATCTGCCACAGATAAGCCCAAATTTGTGCTGGAACATTTCCAGGGATTGATCCTTTCAGAAAAGTTTGGTGAACATTTTCCATTTTCAGAGGGGGTGCTGGAATTTTTATCAGTTCTCCCTCTAGGTGTTGGTTTGGACTTTTCTATATGGCCATCCTTTCTGTTTTCACAGCTGATCTCATTTTCTCTCAGTCGTGGAAGAGATGGTGAGTGGAAAGTCATGGTTGTAGAAAGGCCAGAATGTGATATCTGAAAAAGATTTTCTAGACCAGAGTCCATCTCATCAGGCTCTCCTACCACATCCATGGTCTCATAGCCCTTCACACTTGCAACAGTGGACAGCTCAGCATCTTCACTTTCTGTACCAACTGGTTCAACTTTCACATCTACTCTGTCTAATATGCTGGATGCCTGGTATGCATCTGTGTTCAGATTTTGTATTGGTGGGGACAATGAAGCTGATAATGATGATGCAGATAATGAATCTTGCACAGCTTCCGCTGTAATACCCTTGCTGACAACAACACGTATGTCTTCTTCCTAAAAGAATTGGAGAGAGAGAAAGGCTTCATTACTAAAATTATTTCCAAAACTGAATATCATTGAAATACCTATTAGACTCTTTAAAAAGAATGCTAAAGGCCAAAGGCATCATTTCAATAGCAAACCATCTCCTGTTTTACTTTTAGATATACTCTAAAAAGGCTATTACAGAAACTCTTAAAATAAAACTAAATAATTTTTCAGAACGGTCATTTTGCTGCGTGAATTGTCATTCTTAATTCTTAATATGAAATTAAACTATGGGCTGATATGAAATCTACCCTTATTACACTTTCCCGATGTATTTTTCTTTCATACGAAGGTGTAACTAAGACCAAGCTCAGGTACTGATCAATTTCTCTAGACAAGGAAATCGCCTGTGAGCGCGTTAATTTCTCACAATGTGTTGTACTGCCCAATACTATAATACAATGGGTTGAACAACAAAGGTAAGGCCTGAGGTGCAAGCATGTAGAAATCACGCACCTACCCTCCCACATTTGCTGTCCCTCATGGTCCCAATCGAGTAAAGATGTAAGTCTATGGATGTGACGTACTATGGTCGTATGTGAGACTATTATGATACTATTGCTAGTTACAGCCACAAAACGCAATATTAGAGAATGTATTGCCAATGGCAGTATTGAGAAGTCGATAGGCTTTCTTCAGTTTCACACTGAAAACAATGAATATTTTTCAACTTGACACTTAAAATTGACTTATAAATCTACTTTAGATCTACACCGAGTAATGAATTAATTGAAACTAAATATGTCCATGTGTAGGAGAACAGATTTATTGCTGGAGTTCAAAAGGACACTGGTTCATGAAGTTACTGAAGATTTAATGAAAAAGCAGGCATCTTAAGAGTGTACATTTATGTCATTCCAAACTCGACTTTGGCTACAATCTTGAAGAACAAAGGCCTGATAGAATAAAATGACCAACTCTTCCACAGGAGGTAATAATGTAACTGAATCACAGACATACATTTAATATTCATAAAAATGTGTCCATGAATTCCACAGCATCCAAGAGTTGTATCCCCTATTTCAAAATGGTCTTTTTGGCTAATGCAGAACAGCGATAATACGAAAGGTTTTCCATTCCCCGCAAATTTCATATTAACCATTTTAGAGTGTGTGCAAATTGCTTCTGAATGGCCAGTATGAGTGGATTGTCATTGTACGAATTTTTTCTGTCAACAAATTCTGACAAATCTATTGTGCTTTTGAAAATTATAAATGTAATTCAGTAATATGAAGAACAGCAAACAACTTTGCCGGCAATTTCTTCTGAATGACATGAAACACTCCAGTGCTGTGTGACTGAATGGTATCATGCTACTGAAGCTATGCTTGCTCACCTTCCATCACATCACAGGCAAACTGCCACTTTGATCTTCCTTTCATACAAGGAATCAGAATAGGAAATGCTTTACAAGCATGTGAAAATTCCATCTACGATGTATATGTTGGTGGTTATGGGAAAACACAATGAAACTGGCAGACACATATGTACAAATGGATAATCATGGTTAAATTCAACAAAATTTTTAATTCTATCAGTCAAACGGTAGAAACTGGTTAGATTTTGCCATGCTCATCATGTTCCTACAAATGTGCAATGGCTGATGCAGTGAATCCCTCACAGCATTCAATTATCTTGGCAACAAGACCGAATAGACAAAAATTTCTCACTTATTGTTACATACATAAATCATCAATAATTCTCTATTTTCACAATTCTAAAGCTTGGCTGTAATGAGAAAGCACAAAAGAGGAACAACAACAAATATATCGAGCACTCTATAGTTACCTTTCTCTCTACCTCACTTCCTTCTACCACTTTATCTGTCACAGGATAAATGTTCAAGCCCTGTACATCTTGTTGTTTTTCCTGTTTGTCTGTACTGAATGGCAGTGAAGACTGTCTCAGTACCTCCGCTATGTCTGATACTTGATCATTATTAACACAGTGTGGGACATTCTTCAGCTGAGTCACACAGTTCATTTTACTGATGAAAGATAAAAAAAAAAATATATAGGCTACATGTACACTGTACAAGGAAGCATTTTAAAAAACATGACTTAATAAATGTGTTTGATAAAGAGCAAACAGTTGATGAAACACTGGGAAGACAACATCAGAGAATGGACTGGACTTGAGCTGAGAAACACCTTATGGAAAGCTGAAGATAGAGAGGAATGGAAAACTGTGGTTAGGAGATCTTCTGCTGCGCCCCGACGGATCCCAAATCTAAGGGGTAGGTGATAGGTGATAGGTGAAACAGCTGATGATCCTGGCCTAAAGACAAAACTTCTTTACAATGAGATCAAGAACCATGAATATCCCATATTGAAAACAATTTAAAAACTAGCAATAAAATGTCAACTAGCAGAATAAATTATAATGTCACAATCTTTACTTCAATCACGGGATCTACATTGAAAAAAAAGATTTTACTTTTCCTTTCTTTCCTTCTTTGCAACACATCTCGACCGCCTGAATTGATACTCAGAAAATCTAAGCGCTGAATGCCCAATGTTGTGCCGCGGACGCTGTTTCCTAGCATGTCGAAAAGTGGAGGCTGTCAGGCACTCCATCAACTGTTGCAAATCCCTGAGGCAAAATAAAATATATCAAGATAAACAATTTCTACAGCTTATACACTTTGAAGTGGTATATTCTCAGCAAAAATTTTGACAAATTCTAGTGAATTAATTTTTGTGAAATTTTGTTAGCTACATTACAATGAAACTGGCAAAATTTTATTTTTCTCAAAGCCGTAAATCACAACGGTTACAAAATAATTTATTTGCTCTTAATAAAAACTATGATCATTCACATGGAGTTCAAGAAAACAGTATAATATTTACTGATAAATGATAAAAATGATAAAATGATGAAACTAAATATATTTATGCATATGAGACGCGACATGATGAAATCAGGCACTCGTCAAACTGAGCCGACTGGAGAAATCACGTGTTTTTCAACAGTGAATGAAATTTTAGCCCAATTTCTTTTTCTTCACAGAACCCTTCTATATCAATCTAAAAATACATTTCAGAGTCAAATTTGCAGAAATAGACTGAATAAAAGCCCCAAAAGAATAATTTAGTGCCATGGCCTAACAAGGATTAATAAGGATTTACAAAAATGATCCGCCATTTTCTCACTAAATTCAGCTGCTGCAACAAGCCACCCCCATCATTTTTAATTGCCAATATCTCAACTTCTACTTAAAGTAGAACAATAATTTTTTCACACGCAGAAAGGGAAGTGAATAATCTTCACAGTGATACCAATACCTCAGTATGCTCAAAATCTGACGAGCATCTGATTTCATTGTGTCACGTATCATATATAAATTCTGGCACTTTCTCTGAATGTATTCAATTAAAACAAGACCACAAAAATGGGGAATGCACAACAGGAAAGCAAAAATTATTTCAAGCAAAATAACTGGATTATATTGCTATACCATGAATGGATTTTAACATAGATGACAAATCTAAAAAATATAAACTAATAATGATTCAAATCCCACAGAATAGAAGTGCATCAGACTGAACGTGAGGGCATGTCTCTATCATCCTCATTTCAAAATTTTGAGTTTAATATGAAGTGACAGTGCAGTGAATATACAACTGGGGTAGATTTGTTTCTCTTTTCCTCCAAATTTACAATTTCTAGATGAAGACTTTGTTATGGGCTAACAGTGTGTGTGATACGTGAAAATTCACAATTAACTTGCAAAATGAGTCAGTCAGCGGTGGACTGAACACACTAAGAAAGCAAAATGGAGGAAATTTTACTGCAGCACAAAAAGGGGATTAATGACATTTAAGTGATGAGATGGGGTAATGGATACACTCCATATGCTTGAGTGGGTTTTCACTGAGAAAGTAATGAAAATATGAGGGAGATGTGAAGCCACTCTGCTGGGCCTTAAGCCGCCATTCTAAAAGCCTCGTGAAAACTGAAATCATTTGCATTCAGTAGATCTACTATCGGTAGAGAATTCCCAGAAACACGTTATTTTTATTGTAATATTAAGCAGGAAGTTTTCAGTTGTAGCTGCAATAGTGCAGCGTCATTTAACTATAAGAAATGACTCCCTGCAATTCCAGTTCCTAATAATCTGTACTAAATACAGTATGAGTAAAGTTAATTACATATTTTATCGAATAAATTTTGTTGGCCTAACCATAACACTCAAACCATAAATTCATAACTGCACAAAAAAAAAGTGTGCACCAAAAAAAAGTGAGATCAGAGAACTGTCTAACAATTTACATTAGCACTGTTCATACAACCCCAAGATTCATTGTGAACCACATTATATATTGATATTGATATTATATATTGATTTTTTTATATGTAATTAATATACTTCTAAATGAACACAGATTTTCAGAGCATGTGAAAGTTGTAAAGATTATAAACTATTGCTTTTTTTTTGTTTGATGTAGTTTGATGGTCTGTAAAAAACATAAGCAAACTTAGCTCCAAACTATAGATAAAGGTATGTTTCATTTTGTCAGTCTAAGTGTTCATTTTATAGACTTCACACTTCAGAGCAAGATAATATCCATTTCTATCCAGCAGCCCGCTTATGAAACCCTATAAAAAAACACTGATACTTCCACTTCACTAATTCCTGAACTATGCAAAAGCACACACAAATATGATAAACCATATAAAACTCATTCCTTCTGACACAATTCACCAGGCCAAACTAACCAGTGATTTGCAAGATACAAATGCAGATATTTTTTTTTCTATTTGCTTCTAGACAGACCTCACCTGACTGCCAAATCAAATGAGGCATATTGCCTTCTATCTCCAGGCTGGGCTGTCTGAGGTCGATAGTAAGGATGAGCTCTTCTCTGTCTCCTGTCATCTGCCACTAGTTGTACATCTCGACCTCGGCATGGGTATCTGCTGGCTTCATACTTGTGGACATAGAACAAAGCTCATGTGTCAACTGCTAAAGATCAAGGGTGAGTTAAGTTACAGATATATGAATGTTGAAACACATCTTTTTAACTAAAAATCAAACAAAAACATTCTAAATGGAGGACAACTCTCAGATGCAACCACTGCAAATATGGCTATGATTGTCTCTACGAACTGACATGTGCAGAGAAAGACAGCCTGGTTTGTGAGTCACAGCTTCTATAGTCCACTGAAAATAAGGGGTGGAAATTTTGGAGCAAGAAAACTTCAGTCCAGAAAGACTGACCAAATGCTGCAGAGGACTGATTTGGCATTTCCAATCAGAGGGCCACAAAACACATAAGGAATGTGGGTGGGAATAACGAACCACTATGAAGAAAAAATGACTGATATTGAGGGTTCATTTGTACAAAATTTATACACCTACTAGAAAAAAAAACAAAACTTTCATTAATTTTTCTGACCAAAGCTAGCATGTTCCATGACTGCCTTCCAACAGATATACAGCTCCAACTAGACAAGCATAACTATGCCAAAGAGCTTGAAGCATATAAAATGTGGTATCAAGAGTGCTGAGTGGCAGCCCAAACATAACTGATAAAACTGCTCCACTATGGTTTTTCTTTCCCCCTGCTCCTCACTGATCAGTGTAAACATCCTAGAACCATCCAGCATTTTTTTTTGTTCAGTTAAAAAATTCTATGAAATAAATAAAAATTCTAGTCTATGATTGCCATGGCACAGTGGAAATCCATGAGTGTAATGCATAAAATATGTCACTCTGCGCAATTAAGCCTCTCATTTGTGACCAGTTCAAGAATGCTGTCTAGACATCTAAATGTGATCACAACTCTTACAAGCTAACTGTAGGAGGAAGCTAGAAGCTGAAGTAGTAGGTTTATAGATCTACTGGTATACTGAAATACAATGCATGCAATATATCTGGCGGCCAGTTAGAGTGAGTCGTAAGTTGCTGAACAACAGAGAAACTGGAGATTGATGAAGGTGATCTGATATTGATGTTTTTATATTGCAGAAACTGAAAGAACATTCACTGCTAATAAGAACATATTGCTCTTATGATCAGAATATAAGTACATCAATTTCAGAATGTTGTGAAGTGAATGTATAGATTTATATACTTAACTGTTCAGTTTCGCTCATTTTTCTCTTGATTTCAGCATGTGCTGAGGGGTCATACCCAGTCCTATTAATTTGCAGTATCTCTGACTATATTAAGCACATAACGCTAACTCCAAACTTTTTCCACAAGATGAAAATGTACAAATTAAAGTTCTACCTGATAGTAATAACTTAAATTTGGTGGAAAATTGACTTACGACTCATTTTGACTGGCTTTGATGTATGATTTGCTCAGTATCTGACTCCCTCAGATGATCCCAGTAATTTGATTCTGGAGACCCAAATCCAATTGCCCAAACCATCATAAATTCAGAAATTCATTGTGTATTCTGAAGGGGAAGGGAGGGGGAACAACGACAATAGCTAAGGAGATGAGGAAAAAAGCAGCTGAGCAGAGAGAGCTTCATATTCTATAATCGCCACTGATTGACATGACAATCTCTTTTTTACACAGCTTGGGGCCCTCAGTGAAGAGTGTTTGTGTGTGTGCGCATGCATGCATGCATGCATGTGAATATGCATGTGTGTGTCTGAAATTGATTTTTGCTCGAAACATTTGATTTTGAGCTTTTGTTTTCTCTCAGAACTTTCTAAATTTTGTCTTTTCTGAATACATATAAAAATGGCATAAAAAAGTGGATGTGTCCAGATGGTGGAAAGGTGGTCATTCAAAGGTTGACCAGCCTACTGTCCTTGTTCAGTAGGGGCTCTATATGCAGTGGCAGATCATAGATCATCAATATTTCGCTAGCTTGGGTCAACGGTGTATAAAAGATTTGGTTATGATCTTTTCTACCTATATGGGGAGTCCCAATGTCTCTAGTGGACACAGGCTGCTCTTCTGAGACACTGAACACTGAACACCGGAATAGCCAAAAGCCTTTACCAGATCCCCTAAAATGAACCTCCCATATGGGAATGAGTGTAACATTTGTCCTATTGCTGTTATTTTACAGTACAGTAAACTATCTATTCTATCAAGAGTCAAGATACTCTTACTTTTGACTGATGAAGATATGGCAGCCATATTTCAGCCTCCTAGAACTCTAAAAGTGACTCTAAGGGGGCACCTTTATTGACAGGCATGAGGGAGAAAAACAAATGTTAAGGGGGTAAGCGGGTGAAAATTTCAGATTTATTATTTTGTCAGACTAAGAAGAGAAACTTTGATATGTTGTTGTGTATGACTGGGAAAGATGTTTTTCACTTTCAAATTTTTAAAATAAATGATGGTTTCCATGGAAATGGTGGCCATCTTGAAAA
>JBCEWB010237038.1:0-22500 GCA_039654565.1 Peronia peronii
TATTATTACCCCGACAGACCCAAAGAAGACACTCATAAACGTTCTCAGCTTCCTGGGAAGCATACAAGGCGGCTACCCATTAGAGGCTCAAATCCTTATCAATCTGAGAATATCAGATATTGTGGGATATTGTCCTCATGTGTGGAAGAATCATAGAATGGAATGTGCCATCTTTCTTTCTGAATTACATCTGCATCATTGCATTATCATATTTTGCATCAGCTCAGTATGTATGTCTTAAACCAAGGAAAAGGAATGATCTACAGCAAGATCTGTGCATGAACAACTGCATTTTATCAGAAAATTTACATGGTCAAAAATGAAATTGCTTTCATTCCTAGCATTCTGTTATGAATAGAAAATTTGATACAGTAGTGCAGAATAATGTGTGAGTGTTTCATTGAAATAAAGAATAATGTCAGAGTTGGTTTCAATGGTTTCTTGTTTGCATTTTATCAATGTACAATATTGTTATAGTCAGCACATGTGAAAGAGGCAGAATATAATTTTTATTTATTTATTTTTTTTTGGTTGTAATCAGTTTTTTGTTGCATTTCCGTTACTGTTATGCTAATTCTAGTTTTATGTTTTTAAGCCTTTCAGCTCCCATAGAGGGCTATCTTTGTGGGTTCTGACAGTGTTCAGTGTGTTGTGGTGACGGTTATGTACTTTAGGCATAAGGAAAGAAAGCAGTCTAGGTTATATCAATAAGGTTAAATCTACCTTGTTAATTAAGATAACCACCCCAGAGGAGGTTGAAAGGCGTATAAAAACCATATCTGTAACCGTAACCTCGTTAAATACGTTTTGGCGGTATAGGAAGTTCTTTAGATCATGGTTAAAAATGTAGGCCTACTGTTTTTTTTTTTTGTTCCAGGTAAAGAGGACGGAGCAACGACCATGATCAACACAGGGGGTACTGTGGATGTATATCAATGGGATGCGAGTCAGGCCAAATGGATTAAGATTGGAAATGTTGTGGGCTCAAGTGGTAGCACACAGAGAACCTCAGGCAAGACATTGTATGAAGGAGAGGTAAGGATTCTACTACTCTCCAGAGTACGTTTGTAATGGATGAGCTTGTAAATAAAAAATTAGGGACTAGGATTTTTGTTTGGTGACATGCAACATTTGAGTATCACCTTTGGTGACAAGTCCTTATATAATTTGATTATACATTCACTAAAGTCCACTTAAATTAAAGGGGAGTTTCTTGGTGTATTCAGTGATGGGCACACTTTGTTTTGTGCAACATTACTTTCAGCTGCAAGAAACAATTAAAAAGTGGTAATAAAAGTTTGTAGAATCTACATATATACGAGTGTATTTTTGTCATTAAGACAGTGATTCACAGTTATCAACCTTTCTAAGACCTGTAAAACTACAGGATCCTAATGTCATTCATATAACAGCTGCTGAGCATTGCCGTGTTGTTTAAGTTAAAAACAATTGATAAGAATTGATTGTCATTGACAATAGGCAGTTAGGACATGTTCAAGTTAAACCGTTCATGGACTTTGTCCTGTTAGAAGCAGCAAACACACAACAGTTTTCCAAAGCTGTGAAAGAACAACTGAAGCAGGTGCTGATGAAAATGCTGAAATAATCATTTTTCTCAGCAAGAGAAATAATGGACCATTTTTGTTCTCTCTGTCAGCACTGAAACATGTGATTTATGCTGACAGTTGTGAAAAGCCAAAACTTTCCACCCAGTGACTGTTTAGATTTTTGTTTTTTATTATTTGAGCAGTATCCTGTTATATTGTTTGTGTTAAAGTAAAGGAGTTGTCAATTTTGAGATGAACATGAGGAGGGCCAAAAATCCAAATGCTGAAGATAGACTGAACTCTCATCACATAAGACTGCATTCTTCACTGCATAGTAAGAGGGTGTACATAAACCACACCTGCTTGAAGTTGTCATTTCTGTGGTCAACATTGATCATCAGTGCTAAGTGTAGATCAGATTAGCTATACTCTATTCTAATGAAATTGGTTAGTGCTGAGAAAGAACCATGCTGAAGTAAAAGATCATGTTATTCTAGAACAAATTCTATTGCTGTCGATAGTAAAGGTAGGCTATCTTTAAGTTATATTCCACCCTTCTCTGTCCATCCATATAGGAGTATGACTATGTCTTCACGGTGGACATCAAGGAAGGTGCCCCTCCACTGAAGCTTCCCTACAACATCAGTGAAGATCCCTGGTTTGCAGCTCAGAAGTTCCTGTACAAACATGATTTGTCACAGTCCTTCCTGGACCAGGTTGCACATTTCATCATCGGCAACACTAAGGGGGTGACCCTGGGCACAGGCTCTGTCTTTTCCAACACAGATCCATTCACTGGTATGTGCCGTGCATACAGTTAAGTTTCCTTACTCAGCAAGTCTGAACAGTGTGTTGTCTGTCAGGATAATAGAGAAATGTCTGGACAGTGATTCAGTTATTACTTCATGTGGAAGTTTGCCACTGTGATACTTTTGATGATACTGTTTCAGAACTGATATGATTTTTGTTTCAAATTCTGCTACATTCTCATTGAATTCATGATTGATGTTATTGTTGTTTTTTGTAGCTAAAAAAAAAGAAAGCATCTTATTATTATTATTATTATTATGGGTCAGTATGTGTTTTGCAGTAAAGGAAATCATAATTTCATTTTGAATTCTTAAACTGTGTTTGAATTGCTACAGTGCCATGGCAGGAGCAAAACTGTTATCATTCTGTTGTTAGTTAAATCCTCTGAAGTTTCGTGATTGAGAATTAGGAGTGTAGACGAAGTGATTATTGTGAATCACATTGGAGACAATACAAGGATTTTGTATTTAACAGCATGGCACCTTACAAGGAGAAAATGTGTGAAACAGTCAACTCCATTCACTCTTTGGTAATCTCTCGCATGGCAACTAATTCTGTTTTTCTTACCTATTTTGACGACAGGAGGCGACAGATACATTCCAGGCAAAGATGAGACCTCAGGTATGGCCATGGAAGCTTCAGATCCTTTCACAGGCGCAGGGCGCTATGTACCCGAAGGTGAGCAGTTAGTTTACATCATTGATGTTGCCCATGCACAGACAGATGGTGTTGTCTCTGGGAAGAGACAGTTATTATATTCACAGGAAATTGACCTCCTTTGTTTGGTGGAATTGCATTTCCAATCACTAGCTGTTGACATGAGTTTGATCATCTTAACTGGCATGATAAAAACATTGATTCAGTATTTTTTGTTTGTTTGTTTGTTGGTTTTTTTTTTTGTCCAATCTGTTGTCATTTTGAGAAGTTTTCTATTTGGCGGGGTGGGAGAGGGGGGGGAGTAAATTGATTATTGGATGGCCTTTGTAGACAGCATTGAAATTCCCTGCATGTAAATACATATATTTGTTGATTTGTGAAAAATTACATACCTCTCAAGCGATGATCTTATCTATAAACAAACTTAAAGGAATGAAAATGTTTGTCATTTGATGTTCTTTGCTGTTAATCATGTGAGATTGAAAACAAAATGTCTTTTTTTCCACATGACAGACCAAGCCAGTGATCAAGCCAGTGGTGGTGTTTCTAACAATCATTTCCCTTTGAAAACTTTCATATTCTTTGACTCAGTCAGTGCAGCAGACCAGATCATAAGTAAGTTAAGCCTGAGAAGGTCAGGAAGATGGGTGGTGCTTAACATTCTTTGCTTGTTTTCATCTTGTTTTCATGCCTTGACAAGGTAACACATGAATGCCAAACAAAGACTCCTTCACCATCATCATAGACAAATCCCATTGTTATTGACAAAGTGTATTTGTACACATAGTGTAATGTATTTTGTAAAGTCTTTTGTGACATTTATTCTCCTTTGTAGAATTGCAGAATATTACTAACTTCCAGGGCAAATCCATTGAAGGGTTACAGAGGAAGCAGTATTACTTGTCATGGTGTTAGAGATTGGAGATAAATGTTCAGTCTTGTTTAGCATAATCTTGAAATAATCCGATGATTAAGAGGCTATTATTCTTGGTAATCTGCAGGAAAACTGAAGGAATTTAACAAATCAGTGGATCCTGAAGCTCAAGTTCCTGAGGGTTCACTGGACAGTCTACAAGCTCTCATCTCCTCACAGCCTAGTGCTGAGGGCATCAAGACACTAGAGAAACTCATAACATGGCCGCATGGTAAGTTACAGTTGTTTCCTTGGAAGAGCTTAGTTTATCAGCAATGTTGTAAAGCAGCTAGCTGTATGAAAACATTATATTCTTCCGGTAACAAATATGCTCTGTCACCAAAGATTTGAAAAATGGAACGAAAGCTTTAATCTAATAACATGTTTATTAAAACAAAAAAATTTGATTAATAAGATTAGTTTTTTTCATCATTTAGATATTTTTACCTTGCAGATATCAAGGAAAATCTTATCATATGACAAAGATCATGCTGTATAGGGTTTGATGACACGAGACTAATTCTTCAGGTTCATTATAGATTTTGGGAAATCAGATTTCTTACCAGCAGAATTGTTTCCATAGCTTAATCATGTTCTGGTAACATGTGATTTTAAAAGTTATGTTAGGAGAATAATCTGTCAGTCTGAAACTGATGATCATATTATGTTCATTAGAAAAAAAAAACTGAAAGGAAAATTAGTAAGAAAAAGAAGGCATTGTAGTAATTCAGAGAGAGATTAGCAGTTTAAGTTCATGTAGTTCACCCATTTTTGTTTCAGAATATGTATTTCCAGCATTAGATGTGTTACGCACATGTATCAAGGATGGAGAGGTGTGCAAGCTCTTTTGCTCTAGGCCAAACTTTGTCGATCTCCTGTGCCAGCATGCCTGTCAGGGTAACCCTCAGGCCTGTCGGATGCTGGCCATGCGCACATTCACCAATCTCTTCCGCTTTCCTGAGGGCACAGATCTTACCGTCAACGAAATAGACGCCATACTCCAGGCCGCCATAAACTGCAAAGACTTGACCACGAAAAATGGTCAGGTGGCCGTGGCGACACTTCTTCTTAACTACTGCATCAAACTCTGGCAACAGGATGACCTGACCAGCAAATCCAAATGTCTCCAGGCAATAGGAGAAATTCTTGTCGTCACCAACCTTGACCCAGAAGCAGCTTATCGTTTACTCGTTGCCATAGGAACCCTGGTTGCTGGGGACGATGGCTGTAAAGCTTTAGCTCACTCCATTGACTTGCCTGCTGTGATTGACAAACATCATAGCTCAGACACCAGCAAGCTAGTGGAGTGCTCTAAGCTTCTATCACAGAGTCTTTGTAGTTAGTCAATAATATCCAAATTTTTTATCCAAATTATCAGATCATTATGGAGATTGAAGCTATACTCCTCATCAGAACAATGGCACTGATAGCCATATTTGTCACTATTTCTGCTCGTTTATAATCAGGCATGCAGAACACCACTGTGCCCGGGAGAAAATGATCATATGCGATCACAGTCTTGTCTGTTTTGTTCATAATTCACTTGTTCATTCAGTTATTTGCTATGAATGTTCATTTGATGGTAGAAGAGACGATGCCCTTTTATTTTGGTTCAAAGAAAAATGTCAGATGAAGAAAAATTATTATGCTAACTGTGTTTGGTTATTTTGTTTTTGTTTCTGGATTATTTTGCTAATGTGAAATGATGACAGACAAGAAATGTACATGAAATACAGAATTTTACGGTATGAAGTGGTGGCTGTAAAACAAAAGAAGTAACTAAAATAATGACGGGGAAATAGTAGGGAACTACATACCCGACTCAAAGGCTAATGGAATGACTGCACTGAAACAATCCGGAAGGCCAGCTTTGTGATTTAGCCAAGGGATGTATACATCAAGGACAACAACAACAAAATAACTACCAGTGTCAAACACTAACTTCAGTTATTTGCAAAATAAATGGATTTGGTGTGAAATTCCCTGAAATGATTCAAGCAGCAAAAAGCCAGTTATGCAGACTAGTCAGGACAATTGTATCTTGTCACCCTTCTCTTGAACCATTCATGAGAACATTAGATTCTTTGCTGTAGAGCAGGATTTGTCATCCTCATTGACTGGAACAGGAGGAGGAAATGTCTATAAGTCTACATTCTTATCTATAACCTGTTTGCTCAGTAGCTCTCACATCACTAAACTGCAACAATCAAATGATGGCTATCTCCAGAAAAGCCAGTACTGTTTTGCTGTAACTCTTAGCCATATTTGCTGCAATAGGTTCACTGCAGGATTGGCATAGAGTACAATCGATTTTTTTTTATGTCCACACCACTGTATAATCAGAGGAACCCAGCGGTCAGTTCTGCCTATCTGCAGCATCCATCTTACCCTTGTAATGCAGCAAGATTCCCAGGGTATATAATCCATGTTAAAACTAAACATTAATTACATGTTACAAGGGAGCTCACTGGAATAATGTTTTTCACTTCACATGGTAATACATGTATCCTTTTTCACACTGACTGTGATGATCTGTGACAGACTCCCAGAATTTATCAGGCTGCTTGGCACTCAGCCTATTCACCTAGGCCGCGGAATCTCTGAGATCATTTACTAGTCTGATTCAGAAATTAGAACTATTACTGTTAGCCAGAAACGCCTATTTGAAGAATAAATAGAAATTGTAGAAACACAGATCATATGTTAATTTGACAGTCATATAAATCGCATGCAAGAGGAGACACTGCAGGGTGTTAAAAATTAAAGCATTACAGAATGTCATTGTTGTTCATTAAGCTACTTAAAGTATAAGTAGAAATTACTTCCAGTTTAGTATTTAGAATTACAATGTTTTGCTTTTTTTTTCCTCTGCAATACCCATGAGAAGTTATTTGCAGCATCATAGACTTTATGAGGAAGTAAATACACAGACTAGAACAGAGAGAAGTAAAGAAAACTTGTACTGATAGTCTGGTTGAATTTTAGGATTATTCATGTATCTATATGTCCCAGCACATATTTTTTTAACCTTCCTTAGGATTAGTGATTCCAGCTGCTGTTTCCTAGTATATGACAATTTCCCTTTTTATTGTCCCAACGTTGAATTGCTCTATTGTCATTTTGTTTTGCTCATTATCAGCATTTTAGTTGAGAATAATAAATGTCACTTTGCAGACTGTTGCTCATTGTTTCTTATATTATGTTATTTGTCAGTCATGTCGAAATGATATAATACAATATCAACGGTAATAGTTACTATGCAAGTCCAAAATTAGATCACGTTATATTTTTGTCTTAAAATATCCCATGGAAGACCTCTTGTATCACATCTTTATATGGTGCAAGTTAACCAACAGGAAAATTATTGAAACTATATAAATGTCGTACACCCAGGACAAATGAGTCGGAAGCCGCACCAAGAGATCTGGAGCTGCGGCCGTTTTTAACTGTTTTCTGATTCAGATACCAGTTTGTTTGTTTTTTTAAGTTAAAAAAGGTTAATGTTTCGTTTTGTGATAAAAAAAATTTTATTTTTGTATCCAAGTGGGAAAATAGTTAAAAATGGCTATAGCTCGAAATTGCCTGGCGCGACGTCCAACACATTTGCCGTGGGCACAAGACATATTAAGGCATGATGCCAGAGGGTTTTCAAGGGATATTTTAAGACTAAAATATAATGTGACCTAATTTTGAACACACCTTTGCCACTGATACTGTTGATATTCAGTAGGTCAGATTATTTTGTTTTGTTTGTGTTTGAATTCTTTTTACTTTGGCTTTTGATGGTAGTTAATAAACTTCCATAGTTTTTACAACTTTGGCCATGCTAACATGAGGAAGATGTCAGTCTGCTTTGTTTGTTTTGTTTGTCAAGGACACAAAATAAAAAAGATGAAATCTCAATGTTCTAGAGACTGATGAATTGTAGTTATCAGTGCTACTTTGTGAACATGGCGAATGTTACTTAAAGTCATAAGAGGCTCTAAGGAAGCTGCTGTTACATTGCAGCTCATGCTGAAAGTATGACGTAACAGTGAAACTGATTTTGCAGACTTAACAAACTCAATGGAATTGTTGTGAAGTCAAGGTGTCAATGATATGAAATCCATAAGTATTTCCTAAAATGTAGTATGATTTTAGTGGATAAGATCTACGTCCATCAAACTAGGCTTTTGTTGTAACCAAACTTGACACATTCATTCTTGCTGTAAGTTGCTAAGAGGTTCATCAATCTGATTTTAATATGAATATATTTGTATGAATAAGAACTTTTGGGGGGGCATGATTCTGTTACTATGATAGAGAGAATGAAACAGGTGTTTCTGTATAATTGCTGTACAAGTATGGCATATATCACTTCCAATAATTATGAGATGTTAAGAAAACATGTTTGTAGCACAAGTCATTAAGTCCAGATGAGTTTGCCAAAATAATTTTATTGCCAAAAAACAAGTATGAATACAACAGCAAAATAAATTGAGGACTACACACTAATTTCTGTTGCTGCAAAGTTACGACTTTGGTATGTAATTCTCTGAAATGATTCAAGTATCAAAGAGCTAGTTATGAAGACTTTTTATAAAGAATGAATTTTTAATCCTGTCGCTGTATACTTTCTTGTGTCATTATCTGATTGATAGCTGTCGTGACCAGGCACACCATGAGGCATTAACTGCATTTGGGCTTAACTCTTACTTGTTCCATTATTGTATGTTGAGCAGCAGTGACATGCCTGCTAAGGACAAAGTACCTCTTGCACAGCAGATCACATTGTTTCCGTGACAGCAGACTGTCTACAGTATTATCACATGTACTGTGCCATCTAACTTTTGAATGGTTCTGTCTCTCTTTAGCCACTCAGCCTAGGAAGAGAAATATGAGTTTGTTCCAAAGAGATCTATTTTGTATATTATTTCTGTGGCTTGTTTATTAACATGAGGAGGTCTGCTATTGTGCCAAAGAAATCTAGATAGTGTCATGTAAATTCCCATAAACCAAAACCTGCAATCAAAACATGCCCATGCCTTGTGTAGAATAGCAACTAAATTAAATTAACAAAAGAGTGGGGAGAGGGATGGAAATGGGAGTTTTCTCAGCTGGATCGACTGAGAATGTTATTATTAAACTCATAAGATTTGAGTGCCTAGCAGGCACCTACATTGTATGTTTCTCAGGAAGGTGAATGTACAGGAGTGTCTCC
Organism: Peronia peronii; assembly: GCA_039654565.1. Taxonomy (NCBI): domain Eukaryota; kingdom Metazoa; phylum Mollusca; class Gastropoda; order Systellommatophora; family Onchidiidae; genus Peronia; species Peronia peronii. The sequence continues at coordinate 9,128 of JBCEWB010237038.1, forward strand.
TGTGGACTGTAAAGTGCCTAGAGCCTGTACTATATATAAACATGAGAATGAGTGATATATATATATGCTCTCTGTTTTTATTTTTAGTGTTACACGTATCCAACTTGATACTTCAAGACTTGGGGAGTTTTTTTCACATTGTTAGTAGCATGTATTTGACTGTCAACAATAAATTATATCAATGCATACACATGTCTGATGTTGCAAACAACTTCTACACATAAGAATCATCGCAGATGTTTAACCCTAAAAGTCCCAGGCAGAATTATTGGCCTAAAAGGGGTTTTTGTGACCATAGTTATTCAGGTTCCAGAAATGACAATGTATGTTTTAAGACAATGTTATGCTGAGTACACACCTTATAATCTTGTTGGTGGTTTGAAGAAAAGAGCAGAGTAGAATGTATGGGCCTTTGATCACATCAGCCCATTGTCACTTCTATGGTTGAAATTTAACCTTCAGGACTAATTAAATATCTCTGAACCTTAACAGAGATAATCACAGTTTCCATTCCCTCTTGTTTGTGCATTTATCAGGATTGTCTAATGGCCCAAGTCATTTTTACCTGTTTTGAGAAAATGGACAAAAAAAAAAATTTAAAATTTGCACAAAGATCAAAATTGTGTTTCAGGCAGAAGTGGATTTTGGCTTGAAAAGTAGATTCTAGTGTTAAATTGATAGGGAAAAAAGGTAGTGTGACTGTAAGATTAGGTAACTCATGCAGTATGATTATGACTAATATCATTATTCAAAATCAAAAAAAAAAAAAAAAGGAAAGAAAAAATTACAGATCTAGAACATTGTCAGTGATCACGACCTATTGTATTGTACCACTTAGAGTAGAAAGTACCAAAGTTAGAATTGAAAAGCCTCTAGATGTGAATGCTACATAGAAAGTTGTATCATTTTACACATGAGGGTGTAACTGTAGTGAACAATATTTTATGGAAAAACTGAATAGGAACAAAAGAAATGCATTCACATAATATGATTATCACTGTTAGAGTTTTAAATTCTGTGCTGACTTGATTTACCAAAATATCCAAAGCCAGTCTGTATGGTTAACTATCGGTTTTACACATTAGTTGTTATTGTCAACGAAGAAGTGTACATATGTCTCGCAGCCAGTCAAAATGAGACGTATGTCGATTTTTCACCATATGGGGTTTTTAGTATCATGTGAAAGCTTATTTCATACCCTTTCAGATGGTGAAAAAAGTTCTGAGCTAGCTTTATTCTAGCTAGAGATATTGCAGTTTAAAGAGACAGAGACGGACCTCCAGCAATGACGGAAATTCCGAGAAAATCGGGTTTAAATGAATGGTCGAACGCATAAATTTACATATCGTCCTCACAAAAACCCGAGTTTAATGAAGAAATATTTATAAATCCAGGGTAAGACCGATATCGTCTTGTTCAGAAATGAATGCACTTTCGATTTCTGCAGTAGCAAAAAAAATCGATGTCTGACCCCCCTCATCACCTTCAAAGCCCGATTTCTCTGTTCTAGCCCAGTGACTTACGTCCTATTTTGACTGGCCGCGAGTCATATATACATTTATAGCTCAGACGGCAAACTTTCAGTGTTAGCAGCGAAACATACTTTTGAGATGATATTAGTACATATACATGTATTTATCTCAGTCCCCAGTTTCATCTTTTCTGCCTGCATAAATACTTTAATTTTACATACATAGGCAAGCAAAGCGTGCAAAAAGAAAGAACATAAAACAGTCATCTATGGTTTGAGGTAAATGGGGAGTCCTGTTTAGATGTTTGATTCGTAAAACTTCTTTCAGTTCTGGCTGTCCTGACGGTGTTTAGTCTGAATGAGACTCAAGTGGTCAGGATTTTTGACATAGTTTCTTTTTTAATTCTCTTTACTGTTGATTCATTGTTACCATCCTTTTGACACATCCCAGGAAAGAAAGACATGGGGACGAAAGCAAAGATTTGGACTATTTGTGGATATATCTTTGTTGTTGGTTGGAAAACTCTATCATTGTTTGTGCTTGGAAAACTCTACTATTGTTTGATTGCAATGACACTTGTCTCAATGTGTGTATTCCATTGTGTTATCATAAAAACTGCATTCTGATTCCAGCTGCATGTGTACGGACTGGAAAATTAGACATGTTTATTGTTTGTCAGTTTCTCATTTTTAAGAAAAAAATATTTTTGATCGCTTTGAAGTTTTGGACTTCATATGTTTCCATTATAATTTCTGCTTTCAAACACCTGCCACAATTTCACTGATTTGAGTGAATTGTGGATAATTGCAGTTGTTGTTGCTTTCCTTCTTTTTTTTTTTTTTTCTATAAATGCATTCTGAAATGGATTACAAATGTCAGTCAAATTTTGTTTCTTTGTCAGAAATGCTGGGACTGGCATGTAATACAGCTGTTAACGTTTCCTATGAGAGGATCAACAGCATAACTGAGGCCAAATGTTATCCATTTACAACTTGAAATTTGAGTGGCCATTAAGAGCCTCCTTCTTTGAATATTTGAAAGTTTGGTTTCAGTAAGGAGTCAGTCAAGAATTTTTCAGTGAGATTAATTGTGCTTACCTGCACTTTTAATATTGTAGATTCAACAGTAGAAACCTACATCTGAACAATGTGTGCTGAGTTGTGTTTTGGGCAGTCTTGTCGTTATCAAATATCATATTTTGTCAGCCATAATTATGTCTGACTGTTGCAGCTCCTGAAAAATTCATTTTCTTTCTTTGACACACACATACCTGCATGACCAGCCATACCTCACTGCTGTCAAGTGTGTGATTGTTTAAATCTGAAATGTACATGTGTAGTATGATGTAAGTGATATTTTGGGCGCATAAATCTTTATTCTACTTTGTATTTTTTACTTTTACTTTTTTTTTTCTTTTTGCAAGGGACAGTCAAGTGAGCTATTCTATCTCTTAGGAGAAAGGAGGAACATGATGTTTCATCCCAAAATGTAAAATTATATATTTAAAATTTCATTGTATAAACTGTGGACTTGTGTGAAAAGAATAACTTTTGTTTGTTTTTTGTTTGGTTTTGTTTTGTATTGTATTTATTTAGCTTTTCTTTTTCCCCCCTAGAATACTCGTATTGTTATTTATTTTACTCTCAAAGTCTTTCTCTGATCTCCTGGTGGGCATTTATGGAGAGGGTCAGTATATAAATATACACGTAGCATGATCTTTATTGATGAAGCTGGTCCAAGTGGTCAAAATAATCCCAATGGTCTATTAATGCTGCATGGACCAGGTGGTCTTAATTTGTAACGTTATTTGCCAGGTTACTTGAGTAAGCGCTATATCTCACCTTAGCTATCCCTTTTACTCTAATATTATCCCCCGGGGGGGTGGGGGTGTCCAGGGTATATAAGTAGTTTCTTTGCTCCCACCTGCAGGCAGTGAAAGCCCGCCACCAGTGGGGTGTCTCCCATGGAATGTTGTTCTCGATGTTCCAGGGATGACATCTCTTCTCTCTTTCCTTGCTCTTGTCTTCTGTCCCGTTCTTTCCTCTCTTCTTCTCGGCGTTTAAACGTATCTTACTGTGTTTGGTGCAATATAACCATGATCGTCCTGATGTGCCGTTAAACCCCAACACAAATAAACAAACAAACCCTAACATTAACTCTAACCCTAATCATATCCCTTCCTAAAGTGATTTGGCCTGGCATGGAACGTCTCCCTTCTGGAGTCTGGAATCTAGATGTGAAATCTACAACATATTAAAACAATGCAGTTGGATTGATCATAAAGAAAAACCTGGCCACAATAGACTTCTGAATCTTTTTTGACCACCTGTTAACAATAATCAGTGTGAATTATGTGGTAAACCTTGCTGATTCGGTCCTACCTTGGTAGCAAAATATATAATTAATAGATGTGCAATACTGAACTTTAAATACCTGTCAAAGAGCTATTGTGCGCCACAGTTGTCTGTTGTCCAACTGTCAAAACACAGGGACAATTTCACAACTGGATTAGACATTTTGTTTCAAGACTTCCTTCACTCAAGCGTGATTGTGTATTTAACCCTTTGACTGCCAAGGACATATCCATTAGACAATTTAGATATTAGTTTTAACTTATAGACCCAGTGAGTCAACCTTGGCACAGTAAAAACACAATACTGGACAATCCTAAGTATGCTGGCCTTCTAAATATAGAAAAATTCTTAACTTTAATGCAGGAAAGTTAGCAGAATGAATGTTCAAAATAGGCTTGGCAGTGAAAGAGTTAAAAGAGGATGAATTGGTGAAGAGAACGGAGAACAGAAATGAGTATTTAGCAAGTTCAGGACGGGCATTCAACATTGAAATTGAACATCATAAGAAAGAAACAAACGCATACCAAACTTCAACAATAAAATATGAATGTAATTTCTGTAAATATGGAAAGTCGCCAGAACAATACAAATACAAGAAAAATAATCACATTTTTGAGGATCATAGTGATTCAATTCAGTCAGATTTATACCAAATAAAATACATGAACAATAATTATATTTCAAAGTCTGGTCTGATCATTCAAGTAATTTTATCATCAGTTTCTAAATAATTATCATGAGAACGCACCCATTTCAAGATTTTAATTCTTTTTCTTTCATCTGAGCCAGTTAAATGCGAGATATTGTGCTCAGCCCTATTACTTCCCTTTACCAGACAAAAGGGACTGGACAAACACTGTAAAGAGGGAAAAAAATGACTTCTGCGTTTTTTACTTGAGACATACACCATGAAAAATTCAAAAAAAATTATGATGTAAAGAGAATGTTTTCTTCTTATTGTTACAATTTAATCAAATTTTTTGGCGATCACTCTTTCGAATGACAAGGTGTAAAGGGATTTTTTCCTCTTTACAATGTTTGCTATAGACCTCTTTGGCTGGGAAAGGGAAGTAATTCGGTTGGTCAAAATGATCTCCCCTTACACGAGTCCCTCTTTTGGGAGAGGCAGATAATCTGCAAAACGATCTCCCATTGGATTGAAATGAGTTAATTACCTGCGTTGGAAGTAAAGTGTGTGTCCCCTATCCTTTTTTAAAAAATATGATATAATAAGTAAAAAATCAAACGCAATCTCCCTGTTCACTCCCGCTCACCATCACCACCAGGAGCGTAACTTTTTATTTATTAGTTAGGCAGCCTTTCAATCCTAAGGAAGTAGGATTATCTCTGCAGTGAAATAATGCGTGTCCAGTGTGATCAGGTGAAACTTTTGGCCAGACATTGGGCAGAAAATTTAAACATTTTGCCCAGACAGCGGCGTCTTCTCCCTGTTCTTCATCCGACTGTGTGCTGCCAAGGGTTCTTTAGTGTAAAGTTTAAGCTTACACAAGGGAGTTTCGAAATATAGTCAACGTTTCATTCGACAAGGCTAGACTTTGGAATTCTCTCTCAAGAAGCCAGGGGATTGCTGAGTCACTGAATAAATAAAGAAAGAAAACGCAAACTCTTGTATTCTACCTCTCTCTCTCTCTCTCTCTCTCTCTCTCTCTCTCTCTCTCTCTCTCTCTCTCTCTCTGGTAGGATTCGAATCACAACATTTTCACCGAGAGTCAGAAGTCTAAGGCATCTTCTCCTTATAAGCGACGCGTAGTTAAATGGGAGATTTAAATGGAGCTTGACGTCACGCCGCGCATAAGGAGATGGTCTCATACAAATCTTACTTGACTGATTTTGGAGCGCCAGATTTTTCGGGCGACGCAGCACAGTTCATGTCCTCTTACTTCAGCATCAACAGAAACGTCCTGTCAGCCCTGTGGTTTGCACATGAGGCCGTTATGATATCTTAGCTCCCTGCCTTTTTTTTTACATATATTTTTTTTTCTGTCTTGTAATTCTGGTACAAAACACCAGATGGTTCTATAAACTCGACTATTGAACTTGAAACCTGGTTGGAAGAATTTGAAATGGCTGAGGACAGAAAAATACCCTAGGGGGATCGCCGTGGCTATGTGGTTTGACTATTTGCTTTCTGGTGGAGAAAACCCACGTCGCTGAGGTTGTGTGTTCGACTGGTACGTTCTCTCATTGGGGGAATGAGAGGACAAGAAGATCGAAAATCTGCATTTTTTTTCGGTGACTCAAGGGTCCCCTGGCTTCAACTGGGTAGGGAAGCCCGACGTCTAGCCTTCTTGGATAAGGGCGAGTATATTTGGGAGGTTCCATGTGTACGTTACGCACGTTAAAGAACCCTTGGCAGTTAAAAATCGATGAAGAGTAGGTGGAGTGCCGCTGTCCGAGCAAAATTTCCAAATTCCAGATTTCTACCCACAAAAATTCTCACCTAAAAACATTCAGCCTTCAATCTTGAAGCAGAGATAATCCTACTTTCTTAAGACTGAAAGACCAAAACACCATAGTGCCTATCGATCGGCCAAGACTGGCCAGGCCCCATACTGCCTGTGGATTACTCAGCCTTAACTCGAACCCTAACGGCAATCTAACCTTAGTCTCTAATCCAACCATAATCCCAACCTTAAGCTTAAAACTAGCCCTAACTATGCCGACGTACTGCTGCGCTAATGGATCTGCCAGCGTTAGATAGGCACTGTGATGCTTACGCATTCAATATTATTTCCTATGTTTTCCCTGAAGATTGGCCAGCGATAGATGGACACTATGGTGCTTCTGAATCTGAATCCACTTTCTTCGACTGTAGTTTCCACATTTCTAAACACAGAAAAGCATGTGGGATCCTAGCGTTATTCTAAACATATCGCCATTTTTAGTGACTTCAGAGCCACGAAAGATTTCATCTGAAAATCGTGTCCAGAAAGATGATACATCATTTAACAATCACATGCTTCTGAACCATAGTTTTAACTCATAATCAACGTGAAAGATCTAGTGTAGGTTGGTACTATTTCGCCCTGTGTACTGTTTCGCCCTGTGTACTATTTAGCCCACCTAAAATACATCGGTCTTTTTTTAAGGCCTAATGATTAGTTTAGCCAGAGAAATATCAAAAGATGGCTTAGTTTCAACTGAAATATAAAATTGTTGATATTTCACTGATTAAGCTAATTTTTAGGCCTTAAAAAAAAAGACTGATGTATTTTAGGTGGGCGAAATGGTACCAACCTACCCAACTACTATTCTCATCACGAATTGTGTTTTTTGTTTTGCTATTGATGTCACTGACTGACTGAAACCCTTAGCCGCTGGGGGGAAAAAGGTTGATTGTGGAGGGGGGGGGGGGGGGCAAGGGAGGCCGTAGGGCACCACAATGACTTGACAATTCTTCTCCATTTGCTAAGTGTCTCCTGCCAGCCTCAGGGATTTGGCCAGAGACTGATATGTCCATTTTGTGATGTTATCCTCCCAACGTATCTTCTGTCTCCCTCATTTTCTTCTAACTGGTTCAACAGACTACTTTGCATGATTTTTGCAAATTCCGATGACCTTGTGGCCCTATTCATATAACTATAACTTAGTGAGTTTTTTTATTTTTGTTTTTTTTTTTTTGGTCCCTTCCTATCACATGGGCAGAGAGAAGTTGGCGAGTTTTCTTCTCACTACTTGTGATGGCAATCTTACAATGTCTGTAGCCTTCCCTTCTTTGTTTTCAGTCTGCCTTTATATCATTCCGTGTTAGTCTGCAGCCTCCTCAGGGCTAAACTTTGCCTGCTGTCTCTAGCAAACCCATGTTAATGTCATGCTAAGCTTTATAAGATCATTGTCATAAAGCTCCACAATAAAGATGAAACCATCCGTTTTTTAAAATTTTAAACAAAAGGGCAAAATAATGATGAAATCATCCGCTAACAGAAAAAAAAAAAGATCATCTTTCACAATAGGCATATTAGTTTAGTTTTCTATTTTTGTGAGCAGTTAGTTGTTCCATTGTAGTCGAAGATGATATCAAATCTGGGTACGTTCGTTCTATTAATACACAACGGACAGACAGCAAGATATTCAAAAGGTGTGATCCACCAAGGCATTAGTTTCAATAAAGCAGTATAGATAAAGATGTTGAAATCGTATAATATCACATGAATGGCTCTGACAAGTACGTACAAACATGTATTTTGATGTGAATAATATCTTAATTGAACAAGTCACTGAGAGGACACTGTACAAAGTAGCGCTGGGGTTACAATGAAATCAGAGGCAGCAAGACGTAAGAAAAGACTCAATGGTGAAGTGAAACAACAGATTTGGCCAAGACAATGATAGACGGAGGATGGTGATGATTTGTCTTTCAGTGCCAGGAATCCAACGAACTCATTGTATTTTCTCATTAATGACATTCATAATCCATGCCAGCTTCTGAAAACTAAACAGGGTCTATTCAAACTGGGTTTAACCAGAATGTCTGTCTTTATGGACGACATAGCAGAAAGAGGATATAAAGGTGTCAGTTTAATTGTTAGAATTTTAATGAAAGAATGCTGACAGTCAAAGAGATAAGATATTATTTCATATAGCCTATAATTATGTAGATCTATAGCTTTCATCATTCATGAAAGTTTATAGAAATGTTTTCTTAATAATTGTTTGTGTGTAATCGTGGTTTTTCTATCATGATTTGCCAAGATTCTTTTGAGTCATTTTAGTTCATCTTATATTTTAACAAATCGAAGAAAAGAAAACAAAAACTGTAAAGTGTCTGTCTTTCAATTTTTTTTTCAAGATCTGCCCTCAAAGCCAAGCTGGAGTCTAGAAATTACATTTAGTTTGAATTCTTACCAAGTTACATACACACTGGATGTCTCACAATATCAAGTTTCAGTTTGAAGCAATCTTGTCCACGCTTTGATGGAATGAAATTCACAATAAATTTATTCCGATCAAGAGAACGGCTGGAAATCCCCATCTTATTTTCATCCTGGTACAAACACTCCAAACTGTTCACTCCCATTCACATAGAAAAAAAAAGTGTACAGGACCGATGACAGTTTGTTGTCGGATCTCGTGGTGGAGCGGTAACTAACATCAGTGAGTGTTTTATTTTTAACAGGAGGTACAAACACTCCGCCGAGGATTTCCAAGTGCTTAGTCGAATATGAACTATTGAACAGCATGTTATGTTTAGAAATATACTGGAACACATCACCAGACGAATGTGGTGGGAAGTGTTAATATAAACTGACGCAGCCTATAAGGCTACCAATAATAAACCCGTTCAGTAATGTCGACCTTCATTTTGTGTGGATGGAGGATTAACTTCTGTAAGTTTCTACATACATGTACATTAGTTATACCATAGTTCCTGAAAAGTTCCACATTACCAGAAAAATGTCAAAAATTCTCTCTCACACACACAAAATCAGCAGTTAGTGCTTACAGTAGACAGATTTAAGTTCTTCAAACAAGTTATTGTGAAGCTGTTATGTGCTTACTTTGTGTTCATTTCTTTATTCTCTGATCTAAAAACAAGAGAAAACAGGCAATTGAATGTTTCGCATTTTACATGAGCTTAGCTTTTTAGACTGGGAGAGAGTTTTTTAATTGTATAATGATGTAACATATATATTAGTCTTGACGAATGGAAATTTGATAACAATGCTCATTTCAGGTGACTCCATAATGAAAATTATTCAAAAAAAGAAGAAGAAGAAGAAAAGAAAAGGAAAGGAAAAAAAAGAAGAAAAGAAAAGAAAGAATAACAAGAAATAGATAAACATAAAAATTGTGACAGTGATTATAAGCTTATTTTGTTGTAAAAATTATACAATCACAATTCAGAACTATTAATATTTGGCAATATGAAAATGAGCCTGATGAACAATATAAATCACAAACATTGAGGCAGATTTTACAAAATGAATATCAATATTAAAAAGCTTCATGAGCATTTTGCCACGAGATCTAATCTTGCCAAGGAAAGGCCCTTTCTCACTGTGACACACATTTCTTACTTTCTCAATTGTACTCTCTCTCTTTCTCTTTCTTTCTTGCTGCTGTCTCCTCCTCTCCCTCTCTATATTTTCCTCTCTCTTTCCTCATTCTTTTTTTCTTCATTCTCTCTAGCTCCCGTTCTTTCTCCCTCACTCTCTCATTATATCTCTCCCTACTTTGCCCTTTTTTTCTGGCTTCCGTTCACCTCATGCACTTTCTCTCTTTCCTTCTCTTTGCCCCCCCCCTCCCCTTCTCTCTTTTCATTCTCTCTCTCCTTGGCTCTTACCCTTCTCTATCTCAATCTCTTTCTTTCTCCCTCGCTTTGCCATTTCTCTCTTTATCCACCTTCTCTTTCTCTCTCCCTCTTTCTCCCCTTATCAAGATACACAGGGGCACAGCACTGATCAAAATGTGGCAGGGAGCAACGATATCCTCCAATTTCTTCCAAGGTCTGTAGTGGTCACACTATTCACTATTGTACTATGACACCATTATACCAAATCGACATATAATTCCGGCATTAGTGTATATAATCATGTGTCATAGCGTGAATCGCAGGTCCTCCGTCTTCAAAGTATCGTAATGTAGATTTTATGAACGCGATGTTTTTAACTTCAAGCTGTGGATCGAAGCTGAAGATTTCGGATTTCCTCTTGACAGGCCTTCGTATCTGGGGAAATCCAGACGAGATTCTTGCTGGAAACTTTCCTAATCACACGTAATTGTTTAAAAACTGATCAAGATACCATGCTCTTGAGAGAGTTGAACTTACAAAAACTCATCTGTATGACACCTCTCGATCATCTGTGGCTATGGGTGAACATGATTATTTCATCTATCACTAAACCTAAACAGACAACTCAGCTCGTATAAAAGGTCTTGATATTTCCATTTACAGTCATATATGGTCCACTGTTCAAATTGTTTACACTGGTGGAATGATTTGATTGTCTTGTGCCTTCCTGTAGCTTTGTCACATGATCTAAACAGTTTTGATTTCGTTTAAGGCCGTTCACAGCGGGAGTGAATTTCCCATTCAGTTTTTCTGTATTGTCCCCCTCTGCCTTGAGCCCGGAGATAGATTTTTCATTACGAGTTGTCAAAGGCGAGGACTCGAATGGGCCGAGCGTCTCAACATGTACAGCCGGACTAGTGGATAGTAAAGGAATAGCAAGATTCTCTGAAATGGCAGGCGCAAAACTATTGTGTTTCATATCTCCTTGAGAGCTATAGTTCCTGACACTAGGCGGTTTGAGCGAATGTTGTAGTCGGCACGGTTCTGAATGGTGATTTGATAAAAACACTTCATCATCACTAGCGAAAACATCGTCAACAAGATCGGAATCGTTCGAGAGTGATCGCTTTGGACTTACTGGTTTCCCTTTCGGAGGGCTTTGAGTTTCATCCTTTTTACCACACGCTGGTGCTATGCTGTTGGTATTCACTGACGTAGAACTGGGATTTTTGATGATGGATGTATCTGACAATGGAATGTATGCAGATGAGGAGTCTTTGACCTGTGTCTCAGAGGTGCCAGATGAACTGTTCTGTGTGTCATTTTCTATGGTGTCTGGATCAGGCGTGGCCAGTCGTGGCGGTGAGAAGTCAAAGTAAAGTTGGGTGGAATCCTGCCCACGTTCCAGGGAAGTTGGAGATAAGGTGTCCACTTTGTCACCCTGAGGATCTTGGGCCCTAATTAGAGTTGGAGTCGTTGGAGCGATGTGTTCCACCAAAGGCAGAAGGTTAACCTTGTTAGCAGCCTGTTGGTTGGAAGGGTCTGAAGAGGCATTGCCCTTGTAGGAATCGGTGGATGCAAAAGTGTCAAACGAATGCAGAAACCTAAGCGGTATTTTCTTAAGCTTTCCCGTCTTTTCGAGTAATGGTCTTAACAAACTCGGTTTGGACGAAGCCAGTGAAGTGACCGTTTTCTCATTTTCTTGTTGACACTCCGGCTCTTTATCTGACACAGCTGGAGGGAAATCAAATTTGAAAGGCTTGACAGGTGAGGAGGATGGAGACTGGCCAGGGCTCAGGTTGATAACTGGAGGAATGGAACGTTGGTGGCTTTGGTCACAGTCACAGTTAGGACAGACCGACATCAGTCTGGCGATAGAGTCGGCACTGGTGCAGCTGTAAATGCTCTTCTTGTACTCCTCAGGAACCTCGCTGATAACATGCCTACAGAAAGTCGGCGAATGGCCACATTTATGGGGTTTATTCCTCAGGAGGGTGCTGGGCTCGCAGCTGAAGCTCTTATTGCCCAATACGTAACGCAGAGGCGGAGCCCGGGGTGGAAAATTTCGCGGAGGTTCTTTCTTGGTTGTCCAGCAAGCTTTGATCCGCCTGATGATGCGAAGAAGGGAGTTTTTCCTGAAGATAACATACAGCCAGGGATCCAGAATTTGATTGCAACTGGCCATCCTGATAACCTTGAGGTCCAGGACTCGGTTGTTAGTGTCACCAGTGAACTGCATGAACAGAATATGAACCTGTGGATAGGAAACAGAAGATGTTTTAGATGAGGGCACTAGAATATACCAAAAGCGTGCGTGTCGTCATCTACCACAACAACAAATGGCAGGGCGCATACAGTAAGAGTAGCCATGGAATTGAAGAGGAAAGCCAGATATGCGTGCCTGCCTTTAACAGTCAGTAGCTTGTGAAATCATTCTGTGCCATGTCACTGACACATTAGTTAATTATTCTCCAGAATACAAAAATAGAATTTAACTAAACGCGCGCTTTTATCCTGCATTGTGTAGAATGGTTTATATTTGCAGAATACCTGACCCCTGCACAGAAAAAAAAAAATCACAGGAAGCCAAGCTCAGAGAAAACGCCAGCACTGCGGTTTCAGAATGACAGGGAAATGGATGACAAACTAATGGCGTTCGGATGTGCACCAATTCGAGCAGGACAGACATTTGTTTTAGGCAGCTACCCAGACAATCACGGGTTGGATACAGCTATAGGTTTAATTCAGAGCTGATAATTGCTGTTTGCTCTGGCTGGTACATAACATTACTGAGTATTGTTGTGGCAACTGGCCAGTGCAGAATCTTTCATTGGCGCTGGCTACAAACACCTGAATATCGCGGACCCGACACTGCTTTCACACTTTCATGAAACGTTTTTTTTGTGGGTTTTTTTTTTCACTGTTTATTTTTCCAACTATTAAAATATAACTTTCCACAGTAGTGAAATATTTCATAGAACTTAGTACAGCCACATTTTATTCTAGCCAAGTCCTTATGTGACGAGAAAGAGATTGGAAAATAATTAAATCTCGATTTTCTCGAAATGGAAATTTTCCGGGGAAAAGACGTTCTGTCAAAGTCGGTTAGATCTGGGCCATGTTCATCAATTCCACAGCGTCAGAGCCCAGGAGTCACTATCGTGTCTGATCAAACGCCACAGACTCGGCTCGCTTAATGACATCATTAGTGAAACGGACATTGAACATGTAGACAGAATGGGATGGGGGAGGGGTAAAAAAAAAAAGGGGGGGGGGGCGGGTGATGGTTGAGCT
>JBCEWB010237145.1:0-23651 GCA_039654565.1 Peronia peronii
TTTTGGTAGAACTTTCAGCTAAACTGATCTATTAATGTTGATGAAAATGAATATCTTCATGTGTGTTTGTGTGCATTTAAAAAAAAATCTTTAAAGGACTTTAACTTTGAAGATGGGCTTAGTGAAATTGGTATAGGTGGTCTAGTATTGAGGATTCTGATTTAAAGTTAAAACTGTCACTTGCGTACTGAGCTTCTTTTGAAAAAACGATGCTATTTCATATTCAATATTCACAGTAACTAAGATGGTTTTGAGGAAACTGAAATGTTCCATAGAAAGTATGACAGCTATCTTAGTTAAAATTCTGACGAAAGTGGACTGAACCCACTTTTGAAAAAACGCTCTTCCTATATCATCTGATGAGACTGATTACTCATTGAGTTACACATTTACGCCAGGACACATAAAATACACATTTGGAACTTTCAGAAAAAATAAATTTACAAATAGACCACTTCTGTCTGTCAATAACAAACATGGATGATAAACATCTATTAAATCCAAATATTGTGTCCATCGTTCAAAAATCAGATGGAAAAAAAAAAACACATATGGTCATTCAAAGTACACGTTATAGGACAAATTTTAAAATGATGACAGCTGACAATGAATGTTAAGAATAACAACAGAACTGTCCATGCATTGCATGGAGTATGGCAAACACCAAGCATGCAAGAGAATGATAAAAAAAGTTAAAGCATTTTGTGAGTTTGAATGAAAAAGTACAAATCTTTTGACATATTTACACACACATCTTCTATCAGATTTTGTCGTTACAATTGTACATTTCTGCACTGAATTTGTCATTAAACATTTCTGTATACAGTGAATCTATCATTGTATATTTCTCAGTGCAGTGTCATTCATTGTACATTTCTGTATGCACTGAATCTGTCATTATACATTTCTGCATGCAGTGTCATTACATTTCTGCGTGCGCTGAATCTCCTGGCTGCGTTCAGTCTGAATCAACAGCAGTGGTCATAGCCTATCTTACCTGCACACTCTTGATTCAGTTGATATGAAGCTCAGAAACACACACATTTGCTAACTGGAGACAGATGCAAACTTTCACATGAAATGCACCAAGACACAATCGGTTATTGGTACAGGCAAAAACTGAGCCCTACTCACAGAGCCTGTGCATTATCTTTACCAAGCTGTCATAGTGAACTGATCTGGGTTCTACAACCATAATCTGGAGCTGAAGTTCTTGGAGCAGATATCAAACACAAAATACACTGCAAGATAGAAAATACTGATATCTAACTGGCCTATTAATAAAAGCAGATGGAATCCTCCAAAATTTTATTTTTAAATACCAGATTTGTACCAGATTTACATGGGCTGTTGTTTGAATGGCATATCCATGATCAAGGATCAAATGCCTCTGAGGCATATATGCATTTCAATGAGATATGAAAGGGTTCCAAAAAAAAAAAAATTAAAAAGGGAAAAAAAAAAAGCACTGAGACTACAGCTTGACATGAGATTTCAATGCTGTAATGTTTAACCACACAGAATGAACATAGCATACAGCAATACATGAATAAAGACATAAAATTCAAAATGACAGTAATACAGTTCTGTGACATGAAATAAAAACAAATATCTCCTGTCCCATTCTTAGGAGAGCAAATAAATAAATGAACAGAAAAGCACCGAATCAAGATCTAGACACAGATCAATCACACCAATCTAGAGAGAAAGTGGTCAAGTCTCACCTCCTTTTACTCTCTGAAAGAGTCCTCCACATAATGGGACTACAACTTAGTTCTAAGATTCGTTTGCAACCAATACCAAATTACCAACTATTTCAAAACACATGCAAATATCTATTTACTATGCAAGTGAAGTGACAGAAGTTCCATACATCAACCAGTTCACTGCAACGAGTCACCACCCAAAGACCTGAAGAATTTTTAAGTGCTACAGTGGAGAACAAACAAAGTTTTCAGAATCCAGATAATTCAGTCCCACAGCCTACAGTAGCTGATACTCTTATGGTAGAGGATTGTTAATAGACATAATCCTGGAAATGCCTCAATATTTTATTCAAAATTGGAAATGGCCTCATCACTGGGTGTTGTATCTGCATACAGACTGAACCAGTTAAATGAATCACAGCACGAAAAAAATGGCAAAAATTGTGTAAAATACTGGGTAACTTACAGTTTCTACAGTTTCCAGCTGGTGCCTCTGGAAACATGCTGAATTACATGAATGATGCTTATCTTTTTCCAATTTTGAAAAAAAAATGCAGAAGTTGATAATTTCAGCTAACAACTTGTAAACAGGCTGACTTTTCATGATCAAAATAAAATCACTGCTTTACTTTAAGCATTTCAAGTAATGTACAATTATGTCATTCAACTTTTACATTAAATGTTACCTTCGTTATGACTAATCTAAAGCTTAGCATTCTGTTGGTTCATCTTGTTAAAGCTTTCAGGTTTCTTACCAGAGGTGTGAAACAAAGAACATGATGTACAGTAATAAAGCATCCCTATACCATTTAGCAATGTAAAGCAGAGTATGTTCATTCATATAATATCAGTTGCGGACATCAATAAAATGTTCATGACAAGGAAAGCATCAAAGAAATGACGAATCGAGAGAAAAGTCACCAGTGCAGAATCATGATAAAAACCAACGGTAAGACATGTCAGAAATAGTGATGATAAAAGCTTTATGACATAGCAAACACATCTAATGAGGAAAGCAAATAAGAAACCAAACTGATGTCGGCTTTCTGAGTCTTTGAAAAGCATTTCATGCCTCTCAGCAGCTCTGGTAAGAAATCCGCCTCAATTTCAGTGATCCTTCATTCTTTTAAGGAACAGCTCTTTCTGTATCTTCAGAACACTGAATGAATCCACACATCCTGTCTGCTTTTCAACCATAGTAGCTAAAGTAAGTTGTTAAGTAACTAACTCTGGTCTGGTTAGTCAGAAGAGAAAAAAAAACACAAAAAAACGGAATGCTTATAAATGCTAGACCAAAGAAATATCAAACTGAAAAATAAATACATACAAGTTCAGATATTGCACTGAATTGATCTCAGAGACTAAAATTCTGATTGGGGGAAAAAAACTAAGGTAAGCTGCAACTCATCAAAGTCTAAGACACACAAAAAGTTATTCTCAACATAAAATGAATATTTAAAGCAGTGAAATTTGCCACTTAACCATTCAAGAAACAAAACTTCTGACGTCGGTTTCACTGTTAATATGTGCAACACAGGATTAAATATTTTTCTGAATTTATTTTTTTCTTTTTTTCCTCTCTTTGCGAGCACCATATTATTTTTACACATAATTTGTGCATGGCTACTGCAAATAGTTTTTGCTTAAAATCACAATTAGATCTATCCAATATCAGATGCATCAGAGCTACTTGGATCCACTACAATAAATCTGATTTACGTTGTGAGATAATCTAGTGAGTAATTGCTTTGTCAGTGGAATAAAGCAAGATCTGGTGCCCAACAAGACTTGGAATAACAAATGTGACAAAATACAATCTGGTCCTCCTACTGTGGCATAGTCTGAAACCTAAGTAACCTAAATTTCAAAAGCTGTGCAACAATGAACATCAGATACAAACAAGCTAGAAACAACTAGTTTTCACTTTAACATCTTCAAAGAGAGATGTGCTCTTTCATGCAGAATGTTGTGACAGGACAAAATGGTAAACTTCATAAAAAGAATGACCATATCAGTAAGTAATGCTTGAATTATTTTTCTAAAAACTATCATCTTCTTACCACCATCTATGAATCACTGTGTACAATTTTGAAAAGAAGTACATTTTCTTCTAAGCGCCAATGCTGTCAATCTGCCAACTGAGACATATCCAATGTCTTAAGACAAAATCTCAAATTTCTCCATGAAATCTCTCAATTTGCCTTATCTACAGCAAATGCGAATAGAAATAATAAGATAATGCAGGTTGTCATGTTCACATGGTCTCAGATTAACTCATGCAAAATACTGGCTGAAAGAAGAAATGTCTTTGAGAACATGAAAGAAATATTGTTTATTATTGCTGAAACTTGCTGCTACCTTTTTTCAATACATCAGTGGCCCATAATAAAATATTAAATGTTAATCATTCTTTCTGGTCACTTAAAAAAAGGTTTCCGTCAATATTATTTGATATAGTATATTATCTTTTTTTGGAAATACATCAGAAGACAGGATGATAAGTTTGGCAGAGACAAAATTGATTAATATACTAATATTATGATCCCTGGACTGTGTAACATGAAAAATCTGTAGGTATAACAAGCATAACACCTATGGATCAACATCTATGTTTACATGACATATCTAAACACAATTAGCTGTCTCTGAATGGATCCAGTGACAGACAGACACAACACCTCTAGCAAAATGGAACAGATGGATGATTAATGATCAATGTCATTATGTGGATTGCAATTCATGACTGACCAAGTTTTTATCTTCACTGTTTATGATGCAAATGGTGTAGGGGGAAGATAAAAAAAAATAAAAAATTCCTAAATGGGTTTGATATGTCAAAACCTTTATTTACATTCACTTGACATACATTATTTACTATGCACTTGCACTTGCAAATATATTTCGAGTTGGCATACACAACCAATCATAATGTACTATGTATATCAGTTCTATTTTATTGTTACTTTTTAATTCTTATTTCCACCCTGTTTCCTTTACTTCAAAGTCCAATGTGAATTATCTTTAATAGCAATGTGCCCATCAATAACAATAACATATACATCCACTGAAAATATACACAGCAAATACATATTCAGTCGACACATTTACAATAAATCTATCTGAAAAAAAAAAAATTTAGAATCAGAATAGATGAATGTAGAGATTTCTTTCTTTTCTTTTTTTTTTTGGTCCTCATTCTTGGGAGTCTGCCAGCTAAAAAACAATAAAATCACACCAAGAATATCTACTAAAACTGTTAACAGAGTTCTATATACTGATGACAAATATGATCCTTACCACTGTTACAGAAACCACAGACAGAGAACAGCTAACAATAAAATACAACTGCAACAAAATGCATCTATAACTTTCTTAACTTACTACAATTCACATTGTAAGAGTTCAAAACATTCAAAAATAGGGTAAAATGTATAAAACTTTCTTCACGTTTTATTTGTGCAGCCATTTGCAAAATCAGGAAATAAAATGAAGAGTTCAGCACATTCCAATATTCACTGATGTTATATAAATGTTTTATGTAAATATTTCAAAAAGGACATAAAAAATAAAAATGTTGTGGCGAGACATTTAACCCCTGTGCTATTGTAGAATTTCTGTTGCGCAGCTGAGTAAGCTTTCCACTCTCACAACGCAAAAGACACTTACATTGAATACAGATAATGGATTGGAAGTACAGATCTTGTCTCCAAAACTCTAAACAACTTGCTGTGACTAATCAGATTTATACACTGGAAATTAATCAAATTATTTGGGGAAGGGGGAAAGGGTTCAGATCTTCATACCATAATATATCATTCATGACACACTATCACACATCAGAAGATGACACTATAATTGACACAAAAAAAGTTCATCATTTCTTTTTGTTTTGTTTTGTTTTTTGTTGGTGAAGGTAAAAATATCAACTGAAACAAATTAACAATTACAAAAAAATTAATATTTCATATTTGTACATAAATATGCAATGATGACCGAAAAGAAAAGGGCGGAGAGGGAACAAAAGTCAAGCATCAACAGGTCTTTACAGCAAACCAAGTCACATAAAAATACTGATTTTGAAAATTTGCACAAGTGCACACAATCTAAGTAGTGATAGAAAAGTCAGAAATAAATTGAAATTTATATATATATACATCACATCTTTCACAAATAACATTGATACCCACATACAAAAAAAAAATGAAATTCATTTCAAGTGGTACAGTAAAAGATTTCAACGCACTCTTTTTCACTCAAGTTTATTCTACTGGTACACATGATGCCACGCTGCTTCTTGAGCACATAGTGCAATAAACTCTTTTGGAATCTCTATGTGGCGCAAGGCTTGGCCATATGGTGGCTGAAATTGCATTGTGAACTAAAGTACAAAATAATTTTGTCTTTTCCATCAAGCTGCAATAAAAGTTAGGCATTCTACTCTTTTGCCATTCAACACTGCTGACAAACTTAGAAGCTGCACACACCAACCCATTTGTACAAACTGTTCACAACACAATGCGTTCCATAATGTAAACAAAAGACCACAATGCCTCTACCAGAGACATCTCACAATGTTTAATGAACAGGGTGCTGATCACCATCATCTAGTCACAAGAAGATTCTGAATGAGGCTATTTGTTCTGTATTGGATATCAAAAAGAGAAAACTGGGAAACAAATGACAAATTCTACATTAAGACTCTTTCAATACTATTGATCATGTTCCCATATCTGTAGAACAATATTCAGCCAGCCATCATAGTTCAATTGTGTGGTGTGGTGTCCTATCCAGAATCCTTTACTCACCAGTCATATCCCTCTGCACCTCCTGGATCTTTTTTTTTTTTCTCTGCATTAAACCTACTGTGGTTTTAGGGCCATTTTAAAAATGACCATAGATACTTTATGTCTGTATTCTACAGATAAAGGCATGCCTCACACTGAAATAACAGCCTTCGTGAAGAAAGAAAAAAAATAATAGTTAGAAAAAAACTGAGAGACAATAACTGATGGTGAAAGCTTGTGGGTATTTGGATGTGGGGCCGAAATAAGAAACTAGGTGACGAAAATAAGAGGTGGGAGGAAAGGAGTTGAACAATGGATTTAATTTGCAAATTTAAAAATATGGCAAGTCTTAGGGAGATAATATCAGCTTGCTGGTAGAGAAATATGAAGGAACTGATGAGCGAGCGCCACTGACATATGATTAAAATTCTGTCCGGTTTTGTTCCTAACACAAAAGGTTTGATTTGCTGGTTAATTCTAAATCATAATTTTGTGTCCAAGATGTCTGCAAAGAAGATGGCTGCTACAAATGCTGCTGTTGTTGCAATGACAACGCATGGGAAGTCTTGTCTTTGACCTTTCAAGTGACCAAGCTGAAAGAAGAGTCATAAGTCATTCTTAAGTTAAAGCTATCAATAGCAGTGCAATCTCAATCTACTGTATCAAATATAACAGACAACCTCTGCTCTAAGCATCTAAATGAGGCTTTATTTACCAAAAACCCAAGGTCATTTTAGATGAGATTATACTGCTGCTCAGGTCATTTGTCCTAAATTTTAGCACATGAGTAAATACTTTTGCTGGCCAATGCAGAATATTACAAGTCAATTGCTTTGACATCAATTGATTTCACTCCATGCATGCTCAAACACAAAAGCAAAACAAAGTCATCTAACCTCATACATTAACTTCACATGGGCTTGACCTGGTATTTTTGACCTTTTGGAAATGTGATGTAGCTGGTGAATAACCCAACCATCATGACAATTAAGATAAAACATCACCAGATCAAATGATGACTGAAAGAGCAAGCTTTATTAAGTGGGCTGTACACTTACATGCCGACATGAACAATCAACATGTTTAAATCATCTACTCAAGGAGATATGACAATGTGTGGACAAACTGGTGGTTTGAACAAGCTGTGAATTCATGCTAAGTTACACATGAAGGTGATCAGGCTCAGCTTGACATATAGGTCCTCAAACATTTATGCTAGGAGAAATCCCCAGAATTCTCTAGCTGCTCCTTTGTAACTGAGACATACTTTTTCAATATTCATTAATTTGGACATTAATTAAATGAATTAGAGCTATCTACATGAGCATTCGGTTCACATGTGGTAGGCTCACTTTTACAGTGTTGGGGATTCTAAATCTTCAGCAAGTATATTCATATAAAAGACACAGTTATAGCATTCATTTAATTCATATCATGACAGCGTTTCATTAAAGCATTGAGTACACAATAATTGAATCAGTATACATGTACAATCACTGGGATAAAAAAAAAAATCAGCCAAACACTAAATATTGAAGTCTGTTCCACAGACTTGTGATCCACTAATGTGATGGTAGGAACTATGAAGGTCCTACTTTGTTCTCATCTTTAATCAAGCTGGTAATCAAAGTTTAACATTGTCACTATACATCATATAAAATACCACAAATTCTTCATTATTTCTTCCTCCTCTACATCTTTAAGCTTTTTCAAAATCATTTCAACTATTTGTCTCAGGTAAAATTAATAATCTATACTTAAACACTTCAGAATGTGCTTTGGCTGGCACCTACTGCTTTTCTAATTAAAAATTGGAGGGGAAAAAAAAAAAAGGCAAGACATAAGAAAAGGTGTCACTTCCACTTATTTCTTCTATAACACTGCAATATATTGGTAGTGAATGTGACAAGGATCCACCTCCTCCAAACACCCAATCCCAGTTCTCTTCTTCTGTCCATGCCTGGACATGTTTTGTGCATGGAGTTCAAAGTTCAACAGTGCTAGGTGTCAAAAGTTCAGAGTTCATGAAGGTGACAAGGATCACCCATTCATTTATCTGTTCTCCAGTGACTCTCTTTCCTCCTCTCTTTCACATGCTCACACAATATTCACATTTCCCTTTGCCAGATTTCACATTTCATGAATCAAACGCCTGAGAGGATCAGCATTCTCAGTGATAATAATCTCGGTAGTCCCCCCTGGAAGGGTATGGCGACTTCTCCTGGTTATGCGCCATGTCATAGACAATGTCGTCAGGCTGTGGCACATACAAGGAGTTGAGCACATGGATGAGTATTGAGCAGATGATCATGCAGATAAGCTGAAATATAAAAAAAGAGACAGAACAAACAACACATAAGAAATAATCAATGCTGGATGTATTCTAGGAAAGACAGCACTCATTAAATTGTTGCTACAATGTAAACAAAACACTATAAAGAAATTCAAGTTAAGCCATAGCTAAAATCATGCACCGGATAGGCCTAACCAGAAAGAAGCTATAATGCTATCAGATTGTTGCACCATCAATTGCTACAAATGTAAAAAAAAGTCACTAAGTCAAAGTCCATGCTCATTTTGTGCCTAAATTTATTCAAAGAAAGACAATACTCTGTACTTTCAGCTAGGAGTGCCCTGTGCCAGGGAATTTTTCTCTACCTTGCACCAAATTCTCTATAACTTCACTAATATAGTATCCTGCTAATTTTGCATGTATAACTATTCTCTAAATATGTTCCTCTACCTCCTAAATTCTATTTTTAAACCTGTTGATACATAGTTATGTGAGGAAAAAAAAAGAACCCTAAATGTATTTATTTGTTTCTATTAGAATTTAGATCTAGATCTAGAATTTAGGTTAGCGATTGAGACACGTTCCTACTAGATCTAGATCTAGATCTAAATGAGCTACCTTTGTCATCATCAGAGTCACTAAAAAGATCTTCGTCAACACTATCACGATCGTTCAGAATCTCATTTAACACTTCTGATGATGTTTTCCTTTTACTCGCCATTTTGACCTAAGCACAAATCAGAAAGTACGCACAAATTCCACTAATTTCTGACTTGGAAGATCCACTCATGCACAACCGACGTTTCGAAACAAAACAAAGGAAGTTGGAGATAGCAAGGGAAGTCACTCAGACAATATACAACCTATGGTATCCTGATTATATCCTTGAAATTGGCTGTCATCATAGACCCGGAATGGTTCTGGGCTATAGGTATATCGCGCACAAATTTAGCCCGGAATGGTTCCAGGTGCAGCACTGAAGGGGTAAAATTTTTGCTACAATGTGAAAAGTCATTAAGAAACACAAATCTTTGTGGCTGTAGTTAAAATCAGTGCGCTGATGAGTCTGGTTAGAAAGAAGCTATGTTGCTAAATGGTCTTTTGTGGACAAACTCCTGCTCAAAAGGCCACTCTCTAGCTGTGCAAGCCAACAAAGAAAAAAACAGCAAGTTATGGTCAATAAGACTTCCAATTTTTCTTCACAATAGCTCTGTTTTGATTCCATAACTTGTAAAGATATACTTTCCTTGTGTTCTTGACTTTGCTCAGCATAATTCACGTGCATAAAGAAACTTACCTGTAAAACAAAGTAGACTGCTGCAATACTTATGACGACCACCACATACTTGTCAAAAAATTCAGGCAGGCTTCCTTCACAGCCCTGAAAAGAAAATAAAGGGAAAAAAAAACAACAAATTGTCAGAATGGAACTTGATATTTTTGAGAAATGCTGGAATTAATACTTCAATCATCTCATGGAAATATATTGCAGTAAAATGCAAACACTGTAGAAATACATGTTCTAGTAATCCATTTAGAATGGACAGAGAACTTTAACACTATGATAAACTCTAAAGTGATTACTCCACTAAGTAACCTGAAGACTCACACCAAGATTCCACAGATATCAACCATGTGGATTGTATCCAAATGAAATGAGCTGGACAGTAAAGAGGAAGTTGCATAGAAAATACATGATTTTATTGACCATGGGGCACTGGAGCTAACACTGAATGTGAACATTTTGGCACAGAAAAGGCATAGATAAATCATTTTCTCAACAAAGTCCAGTGCGTTCATTTCTCTTGTCATTGGTACCAACAACTCTATCGATGAAAAATTCTGCCATCAGACTCGTGTCACCCAATCGAGCGAAACATCCAGTGTAAATGAATTTTACCAGTTTTTCACTCTCTTTCCATGCTACACACAGATACTATTGGTCACTGCTACAGAGTGGACGTATTTAAGACTCAGCAACACCTTAAGACTGGCTGAAAACTGTGGAAGATGGAGGGGAGCTGACTAAAAGAACTTTAATGGTTTGTCCTGATATTTGACAAGAATACAGACAAAATAAACATAAATTGTAAACATTCTGTGTTTGAAAAATGTCTGGAGAGAAAAAAAATTAAAACGGAATTATCAACTGAAGAAGATACTAGTGCTAGCAAAGATCCCTTGGAAGTCATTCTCAAGAACTAGAAGAGCATGATCAAACCTGACCTCTGTCGGCATATCTGATTTCTACCAGCCACTGTTTTTTTTTAATGTTTTTTTTATACCTAGAAAAGAACTCATGGATAAACAAACCTTACCTTATGCCAAATGTCTGGACTCTCTTTTTTGTCTGTGTCTGGTAAGTAGACATAACACAGACTGGGGTTGTTCTCATTGCGATAGTAATTTTTGCAGCAGGTCGGGGGCACTGGCACATTCTTGTACTGGTTCTCAGTAACTTGATTTTTAATCAGTATGGCCCAGTTGGAATCTTTATAGTCCAAAGGACTGTTGCCACCACAGCACTCCAGCTGGAGAAAGCAAACAAAATTTGATGTTTGATGTCACCGATCGAAAATTAGTGGAGTTCAAAACTAGCGTGAGGAGAAAATTAATGTGCTAGATGACAAAGATGTAAAGTGACACTGTAGGAAATGACAGAATGATGGAGGCTGGAACGATGGCAGAAAAGATTATCCACAGATGTCAGTGATGTAAGTCATGGTGGACACAACAGCATTCAAAGGAGGGAAAGAACATCTGATGACAATGATGAAGTACAAGACAGCATACTGAACAAAGAGACAATCAGAGATTTGATGTCAATCATGAAAATCATGTACTTCAACAACAGCACACTAAATGCTGATAAATTTTTTACATCTGATATCAATGATGAAAATATATGTAACACAGTTCAAGATAACATAATAAATGAAAAGGAAATGATGATGATAATCGAAGTTCAAGACAGCATACTGGGTAAAGAGAAAATCATTAAGTCTGATGACAAAAGTGAAAGTGACATCAGGAAGAAACATCAAAATGATGGAGTAAATAATTGGTCTGATGTCGGTGGCAAAGGTCCTAACAACACAAGCCAAAATTTTAAGAAGGACAGAAAGAAAATGACAAATTTAATGAAAAGTCATTTGGTGCAAGATCAATTAACTATGAAGAACGAGGCAATGACATGTCTCATACAGATCATATAATTCTTAACAAGGTACCACTTGCATGATAAATATATTTCCTGTCATGGAACATAGATCATGCCTCACTTATTATCAGTGCATGAAGAAACCGTGACAAGACATAAACATATGTCAAGTTAACAAAAACACATAAGACTGAGATTCGATTTAACAGAATGGGAAATAGACATGATGAAAATCTTTTGTTCCCATTGGTCTCATTTATCAGTTACATAGAAACCTTTCACAGAAAACACTCACTCCTCTGCAAAAGACATAATAAGATGACATAAGATACAAATAAAACAAAATTACATGAAAGAAGTTGAGATTTTATTGCCATCATGTGAATATGCTTTTCATTTTTTCACCCTGGATAACCTCTTGCCAGCTGCAGCAGAACTACTTAAATCGGCCTCTGTTTCAATACTGCTCATGACATGTTCATTTATCCACGTGTGTGGAGTGGTGAATGTATGTTGCCTAGTATTGTGTCTCAACAACTGTGAAGGATTTCCTTCTGAGAACAAGTAAAATTCACCTAGTCTTATCTTACCTGAACAGAACAATCAATCACATCAAACTACTCAGGAACACATGAGGCATGGGAATACAAACAGCACTAAGTGACCATACAAGTATTGAGAAAGCTGACATTTTTTACTACATCCCCTGGGCTGTGTCTCAGCATTGATGAAGCTAGAATCAGGACATAACTATATTTATATTTTAGTTGTTTCTTTTTTTCCTTTTTAAAGACAACAAAAGAAACTACATCATATAGTACAGATAGCCTCGTAAATATGGCAAAGGTGCATAGCACTAAAATATAATAAAAAATGATTTTTTTCTAGTCGATTTAGTGCCATAATTGTGCATTTCCACTCTGCGATGCAGTAACGTGTGGAGTTCACATGTGTGCAAGATGATCACATACCTCAGCTTGCATGATGTTTACAGCCCTGGTGATCCTATCTGTCTTGTCTCCTTCTCTGTACTCGTTCCTGACAATCCTCTCCAATAGGTCGCTCTTCATCACAGTCCTTTCCAGCTGCAAGGCAATACCAGAAAACAAAATACTATGTGTGGGCAATTTCATCAGGATATAATTGATAGAAGTCACATTGATAGTGTTTAATATTACTGAAGAAGGAATAAAGCAAACAATCCAGTTCTAGTATGTCCCATATTTATTCTGCTAAAATGTTGCTATTACAATGATGTACTAAATGTCATTTAGCTCTGCAAATTACTCTAATTCTCATGTTTCATTTGTTTGCTAAAGAGACAATCGACAGATCATAGCAAAAATCAATAAAGTTTGACTTTTTCATTTCACTTGTATTTTTCTATTTCAACATCCATCATATATTGTAAAGTTAGTGAACAACTTTATGTAGCTACATCATAAGAAGGGGTGGGAATGACAAAGTGAGTGGGGGAGGGGGAGGGGATGAAATATAACAAGGCATGGAGAGGGGAAAAAAAACACACACAAAAGAAGGAAGGGCAGAAAGAAGGAAAAAGGGTGAGTGAAAGGAAGGAAGGAAGGAAAGAAGGAAGGAAGGAAGGGGAAAAGAAAGGAGGAGGGAGTAAAGAGGAAGGAAGGATGGAAGGAAGGAAGGAGCGAAGGAAGGAAGGAAGGAAGGAAGGAACAGAAAGCTGTAAGGAAGGAAGGAAGGAGAAGGAAAAATGAAGGAAGGAAGGAATAAGAAAGGAAGGAAGGAAAATCATAGACAGAAGGAAGGAAAATCATGGGAGAAAGTATGGTGAATGGATGGAAATATGAATAAATGTGAAAGTATAGAGAAAGTGGGAGAGAACAAAAGATAGAAAATTGAGAAAAAGATGACCTGACAGATGGACAGAAAGAAAAAGGGAAGATTGGCAAGGAATTGTTGTGACCAATATGCCATATGAGGTAAAATGTTCAGAGTATGAATGCTAACTTCAAGCAGTCACTTTTTCCTGGGCTTATTTACTAAAGCTATGACAACATGAAAAACGCAGTGTATAATAAACTATGCTTACCTCATCTCTGTAGATCACGCCATAGACCACAGCTGAAACCGTCAGTACAATCGCTATCACCACTGATGTCAAATACTGAAACGTCAGTGAAAACAACAGAGTGACTAATGACCTATGTGAGACTACAAATACTTGAATGACACTGAACAGAGGAGATAACAGGCAGCTATATCCATTCATTATAAATATACAGTTTGTTTTTAAACACTTTTACAGCTGGATCACAGATTTGCATCAACCATGGGGATTGTTTTTCACCAGTGCTATTGTTTCCCTTTATCAGACATAAGGAATGTCGAAGAAACAGTGCAAAGAATGAAAAACCCGCTTTTCTTTCTGTCATTTGAAAAACTGATCACAATTTTTTTTTTTTTTTTTTTGGCTAAAATGTTTAGGTATGAAGAAAATAGTTTCCTTAAACAATACATTTTTTTGGTAATTTTTTATAATTTACATTTCAAACAAAGAGTGTACAGTCATTTATTCCCTCAATATGCTGTTTGTTCTGGTAAAGGGAAATAACAAGGCTGGTAAAAAAACAATCACCATTGTCACGCAACAGGATGAAATGAGTCACAGTATCAAAGAAGCCTTCACCAAAATGATCTGATTTAACTGGCAATAAAGTCTAGTCACATGTCAAACGAGGCTTTGTTAAAATAAACTGATTTAACACATAATAGGGTGACAGGAGTTAATTCTGAATTTGAATATCTCAGCACAAGAACTAAATAAATTTTTCATTAAAATAGAGCCAGCTTTATTTCCTTTTCCAATGACAACAACAGGTCTATACATGAATAAATATGTCTTGCACCTATGAACTGGAAAATGAACTGGAAGTAGCGCCAGACAATGTTGAGCTATGGCTGTTTTTAACTATTTTCCGACTCAGATACCAATTTTATTATTATTATTATTATTAGACTTTTTTTAATTTTTTAATTTTTTTTTTTTGTACAAAAAGAAAATTTAACCTTTTTTAACCTGAAAAAAAAAAAAAATTTCCCCGGTGTGACTTCCGACTTGTTTGCCCTGGGCACAGGACATGACATCAGACCTCATTTCACTCAACTGCACAAAATTGATGACTATGTTTATGACAGAGCTTTTATTGCTTTCACTCTCAATTCATTTAGTAAGTAAAACAAAATTTAAAAACCAAATGTACTGGAAATATGACTCTAGTCTGGAAATATGACTAAGTGTATCTTTCAAGTTATCTGTCTATAAACACTCAGAAATATGCAACACAGTGTGAACTCTTCAGTGCAATTCAGGGAGAAAATCAGATTCAGCATTTTTCAAATTGTAATGCAGAATATTTCTGAGCTGTGAACTTTACTCCGCTAAACATGCTAGATAGCTCTACTCTGCATAGTGTTATAACTTGTTATAATAGTGTTATAGCTTGGGTGGGAAACATACCTCAGCAAGACAAATGAATAACAAGATGTATAAAGAAAATGGACAAAACTGTCTGAGGACAGCAGAGCTATATTAACACAGTATATCAGATGGTCTGTATATCAAAACAACCTAATTCAGGATGACAGGCAAAGATGTGGACATCTGGTGCAATTAAGAGCATAACTGACAGCATCACAGAAATTCACTTCTGTTATAAAGCAATATATGCTTATCAAGTTGAGGCAGTTTTTCTGGAGTCTGCCTTGCTCTGATGTCATTCGTGACATATACGCGACTGTGACCAAATGTATGTGGCCATGTATACTGGGTCTCATCAACTGTGGATGGAACTTCTTTTTGAGGTCAAATGAAGTTTATCTTCACTTGTCTCATGCTATCTATCATATCTACATCACATGTGCTTACCACAATAAGGAGCCATTTTTTCTTGATGCAGCCCCCGATGAGACCCGCTATGGAAAAAGCAACAATGACTGCACCAGCAGCCAGTGATATGTAGATAAGGATCAGATATCGGTCAAGTCTGGAATCCAGTCGCAGGTATTCATTGGTCCAGAAGTCCAGACGAAGCCAGAGAATGACACCAAAAATGGCTGCTCCTACCAACTGTGGACGATTGAAAACAGAGAGAACAAGTTTAAAATCAAGGGATAACTTAATGAGGGAAAATTAGAAAAGGAGGGGTACAACCCACCTTTGTGCTTTTTTTGTTTACTAGAGACCATGTTAGGTCATATGAATGAAATGAGTGAACGTTAGAAAAGGAAGGGTGCTACCCACTTTTGTGCTTTTTTTCTTACTAGGGACCATGTTAGGTGATATGGATGAAATGAGTAAACATTAGGAAAGGAGGGATGCAAACCCACTATTCTGCTTTTTTCCCTTACTGGAGACCAAGTTAGATATATGGATGAAAGCACAGCTGTACAGTGTTTCAAGTAAGACAATAGAAGATTTAGGCCTTTTCAGCACCTCATTCTTTTAAACAGTCAACTCATATTTTTACTAATTTGGTGCCAGGAAACCTGAAGCAAAATGTCAAATTCTGTCTCACAATGAGCCCATCATATTGCTCTTAAATATCTTTTCCCCATTAGTTATCTGGTGGCTACTTCATAATAACCCTGATAACTATTCATGACTGCAATAGCAATGACAGATTTGGTTCTCATGAGATTTATGTGATCCTTAACAGGCATGGCTCAGATAGATTCCGATAAGTCTTCAGATATGTTAAGGGTTTTGCTGGGGTTATGGAATGGGCAGCACCAGTCACGGTACCGTGTAAATCCAGTGATGTGGTGCACAAATACAGCATTAAAGAGATTTAAACATTATATCAGTGTTCATTTTGAAATGTATGCAAATGTTCAAGACTGTGTTAAAGGACACAGAATGGATTGGAAACAAGGACAAAAAAAATGAAACTAAGGCCTAATAGGGAGAAAATATAGGAGAAGCAAGTATCTTTTCTCTACTTAGGACTGGAGCTTTGGTCACATCTGTGTGCACATCAATTTTCATACCATTTTTTCATCATCAATAACAAAAAAAGAACTTTAAAAAAAATAAAAATTGACAGGCAAATTACTCTCTCCTCCTTCTGCACACGCATGTTGACAAATTCATATCCAGTAAGTGGATATAATGGAGAAATCAGGGACAAACTAAAAATTTGTCATCAATGTCCTGAATCAGCCAATATTAATTTGATGTACATGTTTACACCTAACCATCAATAAACCAACACTATTTCAAAGACATTATGGTCTAGTATCTCTTTCATAAATGTGTGGACTATAAAGACAAGTTTTATCTCCTCCAATATGAGTTTACAAACCAACAATACCAACATATTTTTAACCCCAAACTTATATTACCCTTTACGCCTTTCAGTATGGATTTTGCTTTTCAACTTCCTGCAGGTGGTTATCCCATACACTTCTTGCTGCAATAAGAAATGCTCTTGTCAAATGACATGTTTCATTTATCTAACTTCAAACGCATCTGTGGATTCTAACATTTGCCTTTGGTGTAAATATGAAGAACGTGCTCGTTGACATTATATCAGTGTTCATTTTGAAATGTATGCAGATGTTAAACTTAAAGACTGTGTTAAAGGACTGTGTTACATTTTTTTCTCTGCTCCTTACATCTCTCCTTAACGTCCCTACAACATCTGACCTCCACTTATCATAACATAACACTGGATGCCAGTTCTCCATTTACGGTCACTTCAGAGTTAATTATCCCTTCTTTATCGCTGTATATATCACACTGTTATCTTCCCTTGGTCCTAATTGTCACCCATTGACCGGATTCTGGCTAATTTGTCGTTAGCAGAGACCGTCTCTGTCGTGAGGCTATGGAGGAGGGGGGGGGGGGAACCTTTGTTAGCGAGCTGGAGGCTGCAGCTGGTGCCATAATGGGCATAGTGCAACATTCCAGAGCGGAAGCTCGTAGTGTAGTCATTGGTCAAAGAACCTATTTCAGGATTTAACAGCATTGGGTCCCGGCACTTGGACAAACAACAAAAAGTGGACTGTTTGCCGTGGTCAATGAACAATCGCTGGTTTGTTCAAAGTGAACTCTCTCCCTGTCTATTTACTTCACTCGCCTCTGTCGCCGCCTCCTCTGCCCCCTTCACCCCCCCCCCCCCCAACTTACAAACACTCAGAAACCGCTCCCCTCTTTTCTTTCCACACATAACTGTAGTAGCATCTCTGTGACTCAAACATCCCATACCGTTGTTTATGCGTGTAAAATAAAATTTCTATCTGTGTTTCCTTCGAGGTTACTTTAGTACTTGGTTTTCTTGACAATTCAAAGCACACTCTTCAGAACCATTGGTAAAAAAGCATTTCCCCGTTCGAAGTTACTAGACAGCTCTCCACCTGACAATTTGAATTCTATACAATAGGAATATATTTAGGCCTAGAACAATGCCTGGCAAGTCTTTTTTGCCGAGAGCTACTTTGAGGACGAATGAAGCAACAAATATAACATAACACTGTACACCATTCATCGGAATTTTTCTGTTTCATAAATCGGCTGAGCAAGTTTCAGTCATTATATCATTCAAACAGGCATGCATTCATCTCTGTTTCTTTATTTCTCTCCTGCAGAAGGTTCGACTGAAACTGCCCGAGATGTCAATGTTTCCAAAACGATATTTTCTTTGTGTTCAGTGGAAACCTCAATGACATTAACATGTTTCAGTCATTATGTCATTCAAACAAGCATTCATTCATCTCTGTTTCTTTATTTCTCTACTGCTGAAAGTGTCAACTGAAACTGCCCGAGACGTCAGTGTTTCCACAACGATATTTTCTTTGTGTTCAGTGGAAACCTCAATGACAATGTCAGACAACTAACTTACCACTAAGTTGTGTATAGCATTAAAGTCATTCAGATATAGGATACGGTGAGCAAATCGTTGAGAAGTTGCCCTCTTGACGGACACCGCTAGGGTTAACCCGTTCTGACCATACGGTACAGAATGGGAGACAAATCTTGGCACTGAGACGGCACATAAAACCGTACTGGGGACAAGTATATCTAAATTGGACTACCTAATCTGTGACAGAGAGATATTGGGGAACATCAAGTTTCTATCGATTTATCGGCGAATGAAACTGTATCAGTGCTGCAGTAACTATTCGTGGATCTCTACTGGCCCATCGGGAAAAAGCACTACAGATGGGCCTACTCAAGTGATAGCCAGATTCTGCTAGATGAACAGGCTAGATAGAAGGACAATCCCAGGTGATATTGGCAAACAGAGCTATAATAGAGAAGCTCAGAAAGAAAAAAAAAGCAAAGAATAATTGAAATATTTCCTGGAGACATTGGATTCTGGAGAAAAACAAAG
The DNA here is from genome assembly GCA_039654565.1 of Peronia peronii. Taxonomy (NCBI): domain Eukaryota; kingdom Metazoa; phylum Mollusca; class Gastropoda; order Systellommatophora; family Onchidiidae; genus Peronia; species Peronia peronii. Next base: position 19,311 of record JBCEWB010237145.1, read on the forward strand.
AGACTATTAACGTGGAATAAGTGTGATTAGTCAGTGGTTTTATCCGTCAGGATTGTATCTAACTAAAAGACAGGCTCTGCTAAGGGGACACTTTGAGGAAACTTCATTTCTCTGGCTATCTTCGAGTCTAAGAAAAGGCGGGGATATTGCTCTTATAATACATGGATCTATTCCATTGGCCTAAGAAAATGTTCTCTCTTCGATAGCTAAACCATGGTTTAAGCTCCTTAAGCTTGAGACAGATTACAAGTCCATCCTGACCGGAATCAATAGTATTTAAGGAATAAAAAAAAAAAAGGTGGTTGGCGGAGGGGGCATTAAAAAAATGATAAGAAAAAAACTAAAATAGTAATTTGTTTCCACACAGGTAAGTTGTTTTCATATTGCATCAATAAGGACAACGGTATCCACATCTATACAATATTTAACAACAAAACATTATCCCAAAAGAGGAGCAGACCAAGTAGGTGAAACATTATAAAACCAGTGTACAGATATTAGATCTATATTTATTTCACAAAATTATGATCTTGGTTCATCTCTTACTAAATTCAACATAAGGAGTTTTTCTCTTTTTTTTTTTTATTCAAGAAAGTTCAGTTATTTGCCCAGTCTTTGACTACATCCGGTGACATATTGTGTAAAGATATTTTTTTTTTTTTTTGCTGAGACATTTGGAAGACAAAGAAGGACGTGACAAGTCCCAGTATTGATCTGTCTGTGCCAACACAGACATGCGGACAGATGGTATAGAGGAAAACGAGAGCAGGTGAAAAAAGTAGAAATACAAACACACAAAGGATAAGAAAGAGAGAGTGGGCGGATGAGAGAGTGAGAGGACCGTGGAAGAAGGGCAAAAACTGAGGCCATGATCACATGGGCATGGACACTGATGGAGGGAGAGAAAGATAAAGATTAAAAAAAAAAAAAACGGAAAGAGAGTGGCAGGGGTAGAGGAAGAGGGAAATGAACAGACATAATACATGAACATTCGAAATATACAATTAGAACTCTATTCCGATTTTCATCTTGGCGTTCATCGACCTTGAACAACAACAACAACAACAACAACAACAACAAAAGCCTTGAAAGGCGCGATTTCAGCTCTGTCGCCAGAATAGCTCAGCAGCACAGACAGCAGACAGTCGGAAACCTCTAGCAGCGGTGACGACATCCTCTCCTCCCTCTGCTATCGATTGTCGACTGGCCTAGATTCAGTTTTTTGAGGTTTTTTTTTTCAATCTGTCCACCACCAGCCGTGCCAGAGATTGAGAGAACAGCACTACAGAAATGCTGCGACTTACATAAATGAAACATACGAGCAGCGCTCTGGAGTAATGTGCTTCCACGTGAGGACTGGCATATTTATTTATGCAGTACTTGCTGTACTTAATGAAATCGGGTTGGAGTTTTTCGGGATTCAGAAAGTGTTGAGATGAAGAGGACACGTGTACTGTCACAATAGGGCTACAGAAACACAACAACTCACGGTAAACAGTGGCAATCTGGGCATAGGGTAATGTGCGTACTTGAGGACCAATTTTGCATCCATTTAGTACAGTACAAACTGAACAAGTCAAAGGAGAAGCATGTGGGGATTCTTAATAGGATAAGATGAAGAAAATACGAACACTGTTACAACAAGGCTACAGAAATGCAGCGACCTACATGAGAAACATACTAGCAGGAAATGTGCGTACTTGAGGATTGGCTTCGCACAAAATTATTTGTGCTGAGTTTTACATCAGACTAAACTGTTTTTTTTTTTTTGATATTTTTCAAAAAGAGATCCCGAAACAGACAATAAATGGAGAGGACGCGTCTACTTTTTTAAAGGGGTCACAGAAATGCAGCAACTTACAGTACAAAACACAGTTTAGTAAAGTGCATGGGACCGGTGAGGACTGACTTTGCACTCATTTATGCCAACTTTGAGGCACAAACGTTAAGACTTTTTAAACACGCAAAAGCAGTTGGATTTAGGAATTATGACTCTAATGAGATGAAAAAGACAAAGATACACTTAAAAAGAGGGCCATCGTTTTTGATTTGCAATCTTCATAGCAACATATACGGAAGTATCTGAGAAAACAACACTAAAATAAACAAACAAAAGAAACACACAAACAAACAAACAAATTTAATCACCTTCGTACATTGTTTCTTGAGACACGATAACTACATGCAAATAAACAGATATAAATGGATACGATTCTTATGATACTGCAAATTTCACATGGCACAACCGCGGCCCTTGGCAAACAAAATGCTAAAGTTCGATGGCCTCAAAGCACACTGGAATGAATGATAACCATATTTGCCTGCAGGATAACTGTTTATTCTCCATGTCTTCATACTGTCACTGTGAAAGGGTGTCACAGTGACCATGGCACTGACAAGAATTCGATGTGGCAAACACGATACTATCGGCTCCATCATTCCTGTGCCGCTAAGCACTGCGATAATATAATGGCAGGTGCAATTTGGCTTGATATCCAGTCGTTGTTCACCGATCAGCACGACCACATGAGGACTGGAAATGCAAAAGGCGCTTTGCTATCAGGAAATTTTGCGAAAACTCGCGTTTTGTATTATATCTCCAGTGTTTTGGTATCGCGATATCAAAGAAACCAGACTCTAGACGTATTCTCATCGGTATTTTAGTTCTATTTTTCGAATACTAAAGGAATGCAAAGCGCAAAATCAACCTTGCAACACATGGCAGGGCACATAACCTTTTTTTTTTTTTTTAAAGGGGGGGGGGGTATCAATCTAGTGCCATAAATATGTATTTTCACTCCCTAATAATTATTAATGCTTTGGTCCGCTGACAAGGCCAGTCTGACAATAGCAAGAGTGCCGGAAACTCCTCAAACATACAGTGAGACAACACAGTGCAGCACTTGAGTCTAGAACTGAAATAGTACAGTTAGGCTATTGTTTTTGTGCATTCCGCCTCGTCACCTGATTTCAAGGCACAGCCGTGTCTGCAATTCTGAACTCTTTGGTTTCTTTGTAATTGTTTGGCAAATGAGGAAAGGTTATAATGAAGTTTTTTGTTTGTTTGTTTGTTTGTTTATTTGTTTGTTTGTTTGTGTGTTTTTTTTTTACATTATATTACCATTTATATCTCTGATGCTATCGACACTTTGACCTGAGAACTGAATCGGCAAAACGGTCGCAGATTCTAACATTGAGGATGGAACAGAAAGACAAAGTTATTGAGCTAGCATTTAGCTGACGGAATATCACTGCATGCTGTTGGAAACTGAACACTATGATAAGGTGGTATGATAAAAACACCCGTTCTTTTCTCAAAGCGGTTATGTGCCACCAGCCATGTATGCCGAAGACTTCCCAACGATAGCTGTGTGAAGAGGACAGTCAGGATATTGCAACCAACTCAGTGAGAAGCGGGGGTTTTAACACTCAGATTCACAAATAAAGAGGGCGAAAGGGGCGTGAAAAGCGACTGAAGAAACATTTTTTTTAAAAAAAGGAAAAAAAAAAAGATGGCGGAGAGAACAAACATAAAAAAATATAAATAGAGAAGTGGATCTAAAACGAAAAATCTCCAGCATTCTGGTGTTGACAGTCTGTCGAAAAGCTAGGAACTCGGAGAGAGCATCTCTAGATTCTAGCAGCGCTCTTTGCTTGAAGCCAACACATTTCCCCGTCTTTGCTTGTCTTCCCTTTTCACGACAACTGCAACCATCGCGAAGTATAAAAGTGTAACGGAAACTAAAACGGAAAAAAAAAAATCTTAAATCACAGAGTTCTTCTCCAAGTTCTTCGGACCCAGTAAAACAAGTGAGTCAGGAGGAATAAGTGCAAGTGCGGGTGCCTTGTATCCTTCCGTCGGTTCCACTAAATATGTGAGCAAGCGCGCTTTTATAATTGGAGCCCTGAGGACAAAAAGCACCTAAGTCACATTTCACACACTTTGTTCCTGGGTAGAGAACCCCCATATAACAATCACCAACTGAAAGCGCAAGCATCAAAACATCGTAAAATTTAACTAGAGTAACTACAAGAATAGCATAATATGGCCTCAAAAATAAATCTTTTCGGGCAAAATTTTCTCAGAAAGAACTTCAGTACTTTTCTTTCTAACGTGTTCAATTATATGTGAAAAAAAAAAATCCCAAAAACACATCTTTGGAAGTAGCGGGGGTCCCTTCAGGCGCGAAGCCGTCCCGCCCAGTATCTTCACGCGTTTTGTAAAGCCAGTCAGTAACCAGTTTCAATTAAAATGATGATTTTTATAATCTCCCCCCCCCCCCTCCTCCCCAGTTTTCCTTACCCATGCCAATTTCCCCCCCCCCCCTTTTTTTTTTTTTT
>JBCEWB010237256.1:6600-18447 GCA_039654565.1 Peronia peronii
AAAAAAAAATCGTTAATGGAAGAACTAGAAGAGTCTCCTCGCCCCCCCCCCCCCCCCGCCCCCCGCCCGGCTGCCTACTTGAATTGGTTCGGTTTCGCCTTTGTCTGTTCGCTTTCATTTTGCTTTCTTTTGTTTCGTTTAGTATTTGTTGTTATTGGCGGCGGTGTTGCAGTTTTTAATTGTGCTTGATGCTGTTTGTCACTGACGCATTCTGTTTACAGTATTACAGTTGTTCCTAAAAAAAAAAAGAAAAGAAAAGAGAACGACAGAAATATGCTATTAAAAATAAATAAATAAGTAAATAAAAAGGCTTTCTTGTCATGACGTCATTCCGGCGCAGTTTTAGGCAACATTAAATTTCATAAATATCAAGCACTTAACTCCTTACATACCTTTGATGCTCAAAATAACGGTGTCAAGTGAGTGCAGAATGGACAGTGAGACTTCACAGGGTGCTGATTATTCAAGACGTTAAAAAAAAATGCTGCTGACTTATCAGGTCTGAAAACTAGGTCGCACTCGAAATAACTCCAGTGGTGCACACCTCTTTGTAGAATTACTTAAGACTTGGAAAGGTGTGGAAAACAATGTTCTTATTGACGCTGTCCATAATGTCTGTAGTATTCTCATATAAATATGTTTATGTTTGATTTATATGTACACCAGCTTCTGCTGCTTCACAAATTTCAGTTTTGTTTTCTTCCCCCTGGTCTGAGATGTGGGTGTCGGCTCTATCGTACTGTCGTGATCATGGTTTCTTCGTTATTCCAGCTTTAAGGCGTACGGGGTATGGTGCGCAGGGGAGCGTGAAGATTTGGGTCGGGGGAGGGGGGGGGGGAGTGAGAGAGAGAGAGAGAGAAAGGAAAAAAAAACATGTTCGCTCTTATTCATCTTCACGTAGACAAATAGAAGTCAAATACACATGATGATGTCTTCGTTCTGTTTTGTTCTATTTTGCTTTATTTTTATTTATTTATTTATTTAGCATTTCCTCCCCTCTAGAAACTCAAGAAGATTTAAGTTCTACCATGCAAAAGGCAAAGAGAGTGTGATAATCATTTCAGATTCCATTGACTGAAATTCCACTGAGAATATTAGATATGTTTGGCATCAGCAACCTAGCCAGCGGGATGTTTGGCCAAAATTTACGATGTTAGATTATTCCCTCTTAATAACGACGGTGAACGTGTGAAAAATACCATCTTTTCGCACATCCTGCTAACTCGATTATGTTGAAATAAATTAAAGGGATGAAATAAGATAACTAGAACAGGGCAAGATTTGCAGGACGAGATGTGATAGGCAAGGGCAATATAAGAAGGACAGGGTAGGATAGGATGGGATAGGACAGGATAGGATAGGATAGGATAGGGCAGACAGAAAAGCATAAGGATAGAATAGAATAAGATAGGAGGATAGGATACGATAGGATAGAAATCGACGGGATTGGAAATAGGAAAGGTTAGGATGAAGGAAATAATGAAATCTCTTTTTCTTTGGCTAGAGAGCAAAGCGACTGATACAGTTATCCTAATGCACATCTCATGTTCATATTAGTATGGGCACATAAAGCTAGGCTTTGTTTTGCATGGCAGGCTTACATCATTTTTCAGGATGTTGGACACTAAAGATCTCTCATAACAGCTCAGAGCGCTATAATTGGCCCATAAAATACAAGTGACAAAGACTTTATAAAGATAATAAATAGTCTCTAAGCCAAACACTGGGAGGAGATTCCAACAGAGTATCGACGGCCTCCTGGCTGGATAATGTTTGTTTTGTTTTGTTTTGTTTGCTTTCGGTCTTGGCGGCAATGTTTTATTTTGGGATTAAATCCGAAAATATCATCGATTTTTATCGAAACTCTGAAGCTGTTGCCAGTTAGGTTTCGTTTAAATGTCTCTTGAATTGCATTAGAATGAGTAGTGTGTCCCGTGTGTTGAACCATTGTAGGCAGCTAAACTTGATGTTGTCTGGTCGCTCGCAGATCGAACTGTTGTTCACTCCAGACATGCTCAGAGTTTTAGCCTGTTTTGAAATGTGACATCTCCTGGTCCTCAAATTTTAACAGTCATTACTGGGCGTAAACGATCATTACAAAAAAACTTATCGAACTAAAACGAGCAAAAAGATGGAGATAACCGTTATGAATAGGTGCAAAATCTATTTCAGTACGAGGATACTACAAAATAAAGTGGAACAACTTAGATCGATGAAAAACAGCGACCTATATTACAAGATAGGAAATTTTGCTAAATCCGAAGTCAAACTAAACACGACTGGAGAAAGGAAAAAAAACACCAAATGATTGAAAAATGAAAGCAGAAATACAGAATTTCTGTTTCAGAGAAATGAGAATAGAATTGAAGAAAAACTTTTTTCTATGGAGCGTAAATGGATTGCTTTTCACTGAGGCGTAGATGAATAGCGAGGGTGGGCGTGAAACTGGCAATCACAGCCTTTGTTGCACAACAGTACGATTTTATTCCCTTTCCAGCGTTTGGGGTGTGAGCTATTTCGGTGCCGTTATATTTCAGACTTTCAAAGCTTTGTGCTTCTATTGCGTTCGAGTATATGGGAATGGGAGTGGGGGGGGGGGGTCTCTCTCGAGAAAGAGAGAGGGCCATGGTCGTAGGAGGAAGGGGAGGGGTAGATAGAGACCTTTGGAGGAGGGAGGTGTAAGAGCCAAAGGGTTGGAATGTATGATGGACTGTGGTAATCAGAATCCTATACAGTTGTTGGTCCAAAAGTCTGGACCACCTCCTTCTCAGTGTAGCGTTACGTCTTAAGATTCATGTTCGCCGTCCATGAGCGGATGTGAAAGCGGAATGGACAGAGACAAAATCCAGAACGTTTCGAGAAACTCATTGTCATTACATGAGCATGGTCGAGAGATTTCAGCGATTGGCTTGCATTGGGCCCTTCGAGGAGAAAAACCAAACAGATGCATTAATGCACACATTATTATTGTTGTCATGCTGAACGAATCAGAGGGAAAAGAATGACCCAGCAATGAGTTCAATAGATTTGTATCATAGCTGGAAGAAGCACAAGAAGATAGAAATGTAACTAAATTTCGTTATGATTAGATTGGATTAGGGTAGATGTTTCACCTAACAAGCAACAAGGAGCTACTCAATCGTATGAGAGCCTTACCTTTTGTCTCTGTAACATCACATAACTAATGTCACAAGATGACACTTACGGATATGACATCCTATATAGTGTAGTCGTCAAAAATGTAATATCTGACATAGCGTTAGAAAAATTCGATCGCCTGAGCATTGCAAAAAATGTGTCACCGCTATTGACAAGGACATGGAATCGGATGATCCACATCGAATGTAAACATTTCATATTTCCATTACGTGATGTTTATCAAAACATCTAATGAAATGTAAACATTAGCATTCAGAGAAACATGTATGTATACGGCATTTAACTGATCTAACAAAAGAAATGCCCACGATACATGACAGTCTGGTCCAAAGGACTTAATATCGCATTCATTGAGAATTTATATATTGAAAGAAATATTTAAGTATTTTAATTCCTTTTGAAACGATACAACAATTGCGTATTTAGTCATCAATGTTGTATATAGCTTGACACAATGTTTTTATGTTTATGTATGTTTCACCGTCGTATTGTTGTTGTTATTATTATTGTTGTTGTTATTATTATTGTTGTTGTTGATGATGTTGTGGTTGTTGTTGTGATTGTTGATGTTGTTGTGGTTGTTATTTCTTTTTTGGGGGGGAGGGGGGGGGGAGGGGGTTGTTGTTGGTTTTCTTTTTTCTTTTCGAACCCACTAGCGATCCAGTTGTGTGCTCGCGGAAAATAAGATTTTCAAGGAAAGACAATCATATACTTTCAGATAAATACAACAGTAATTTTGTCACAGTTTTTTCTGTAGTTCATCCTAAGAACTGGTTACAGTTGTTGTTGTTTTTGTAGTTTTTGTAGTTGTTGTCATTATTGTTGTTGTTGTTGTTGTTGTTGCTATTGTTGTTTTCATTTGTTGTTGTTGTTGCCTTGATACTTCTCTCTCTCTTTTTTTTTGGTTTTTTTTTTAATAAATCACAAGTAATGATATCGTGAAATATATTCTGGGGAGTGTAGTATTTTTGGGTTGTAGTTTCAAATAACTTGTTAACTGGATCTATATAATCAATAATAACAATCATCATCATCAAGAAGCTAGAATACAGCCACATTTAAATAAACTTGACGATGGTCATTGCTCTGTCCAGAAGAAAACTGCAGCGCCTGCCCTGTACTACTTCAGCAGACTAATTGCACATTCTCCAGGGAATGTCTGTTTATGTCGTGCCATAAAAAAAAACAAATAAATTGACAAACAAGGACGTCGCGCGTCAATCACATAACAGATAAACAAACAAACAAACAAACAAAACAAAGGGAGAAACAAACAAACAAACAAAGGGAGAACGATGTCGTTAAATACAAGTTTGGTCTGTCTCCGTTCACGGCCACAGAAAGACCACTCACACTTCGAATCGACTTTCCCAGTACTAGGTTTATTTTAACAATGGTCATATTATTATGTCCTAATCGAAGCAAGCGACATATTGTCAGTGTTCTTGACGTCATCAATATCTGCTGACTCCTGTGGCGGTTGTTTATTTAATGTATGGATCGTTCTTGTTTGATATCCATTTTTTTTTTAGCCAGTTCGCTGTTTTCTTTTACGGTTTTACATCATTACGCGATTATGGGGACTTGATGTCTAGGTTGAATAGCCTTGCAATAGACTGGGGTTTTTTTTGTTTTTGGTTTGTTTTTTTTTAATCTTTGTGCATTTGTTCTTTTGATAAGGTAAATACTCGTATTTTTATTGAGTTGTTTACGATTTCAGTAGTTGTTTATATTTAGCGATTGTATTCCATTAATACACTTATCTTCCTTGCGGATGGCTATTAACTTCAATAATTATCATTATGTTTAAAAGTATTTTTGTTTAATGTTATAGTAGCATCAGATTCCGATAATGCGGTGAATTAATGCTCTTTTAGTATATATTTTATTTGTGTAATATTGTATTAGCATCATAGTGATAACAACTTATTGTAATAATGGCCCATGGCAGGCAGGAGTGTTTTAAATGGCAATAGTATTATTCATATTACTGATAGTATAAGTAGATGCAGTAAGATAGATGGTCTCCGTGTTGTTATATATACAATATCGTGTTGCTTTTGCATATGAATTGTTTTGTAATAATTCGTCATAAATTTACTACCCACCGTAACAGGATAAAGCCAAGAAGTGAAACAAACTTTCTTGGGTCCATGGAATTTCCCAAAATATTGGTGAACTCTATTCCCTTACCTCTTTTATCACCACCAATTACGTTCACTATTCCCTTCACCCCTCCCCCTCCCCCCTCCTTTATTTCGGCTCTCTCCTGTGTCCCTGCCGGACCAGCTCTGGACAACATCAATAAATCCCATGATTATTCATAATTATTTTCACCCCGAGACACCGTGGTGAAAAACCGACCCATTGCCCTGAGGAGCAAGGGCATAAATGAGGGTTAGATTCCCCCAAGAAAGAGATGGAATGTCCCACTTTTCTTTACGATTCTATAACCACAAACCCACAGGACCTCCTGCCCATCGCGAAAAAAAAAAAAGCCGAGACTACAGACCAAGAGAAAATAATAGTCCTTTATCTCGGGATTCCTTACTTTTTGGAAGGTTATTATATCATTCTATTTACTTGTTGTTTGGTTATGCCAATGTTTGAGGAAAACACCTCAACTTTTCTTTACGAATAAAAAAGACTGATTAAGGAAAACAGCAGTCTTTCACCTCACGATTCCTCTTTTTTCGGATCAATAATGTTAAGGGTGAATATTGTTTTATTTCGTGCCTATCTGGTCACCACTAAATTTACATTCTTTTGTCCTTCCCACCCCCCCCCCCCCCCCTGCCTATATCCACCCCAAATCCTGCCGACAATGTGTGTGTTTCTGTCTGGGGTTAGGGGGATAGGGGGAGGTGATGAGGAAGAGTGAATGTTTGGGGGGTAAACGGGACCAGTCCCAGACAGATGAGAAATTGGACGAGAGAGAAGGGGATGGGGGGGGGGGGGGGAGAACAATCTCAGATAATAAAGAGAAGAGACATGGTATACTAATAATATGGTATGTAAACTGTCTGTGTGAGTATGATCGAGCGCACGAGAGAAAACAGCCTGTTGAACGGAGAGAGAGAAAGAGAGAGAATAAAAAAAGAAGAGGAATCGGGAGGAATAGAAAAGTTTCAGGATAGAAGAGGGGTGAGATTAGGGAGAGGGGGAGGGGGGGGGGGAGAACGGGAATAGAAAGGGAAGGGAGAGAAAGAGTTTGAGGTATTCATGTAATAGCATTCAATTTTAGATGTGAAAGAGAATGGGAAAGAAAGCGAATAAGAAAGGGCAGATGATTGAGAGGAAAGGATTTATATAACAGAATAGCGTCCCAGGTGTTCTAGGAAAGCAGCTGTTACTGTATTGATGTGACTGTAAGATTACCAGCGTTCCCGTGCACAGATATGTTAGGGACAGATAGGTTATTCAAAAGAAACTGCTTGAAACTAGGCAGATCGGGTATCCTTATCTAATATCTGTGCGTTCATATCTGATAAACTTTGTGGATACGATACTATATCCTTCATTTTGATCTAGGGTGTTTCTCACTACATTAATTGTCTTCTTACATTGTGTCTCTTTCTGCAATGTTTTCTTGTTCATTGTGTTCTATGACTCTTTCTTTTTCCTGGTCTTGGTCTACATTGCTTTCTTCTGTACTGTCTCTTTCAAAGTTCTCTTCAGCATCATACGACATTCTTTATGCAGTTGTTATCGTTATATGTATTACTGTCGCTGAGATCTGTCAGATGAATATTTAACCATTGGCCATTAATCATTTCATTGCTCTGATTACTGCAAATTTCTCCTATTTTCTCTAGTGGGTTAAATGCAACGATTTCTTTTAGGCTCGTATTGATATAGTTATTTGCATAGTTTTATTAACAATGGAATACGAGACCGATTTTAGCAAAAGATCTGGCAGTTCCATTATAATATTACACCATTATCTTCCGTGTGCACTTGTACTTGACAGCTTTTCGTGTACATTTCACTCCCTTGACTCTGAGGTTGCAATGAGAAGCTGTTGTTGTTGTTGTTGTTGTGGTTGTTGTTGTTGTTTTTCAACATTGTATTCTTCCTCTTGCTCCAAATCTTGGTCTGTTTTGTTTTGCTTTTAAGAAAAAAAAAAAGTCAGAACAAATGCATTCGGGGGAAAACCCAGGGGAAAGACAAGGGTGCAAACTGGGAAATCTTATCTCATAAAGATGCCATTTTACGAAAACAGTTCCAGCACACTTAGTATAATGAAATGTCTTTTTTTTTTTCCTCCTTTTCCCATCGGCGTAGCACTCTTGCAATTGTCTGCAGGTGATTTACTGTCTGAGAAACAATGCACTTTAACAGAGACTATAGTACAGCTCATTAAAACTCACCAGACAGTGATATTAATGGGAGAGTTTGAATCAGGTGCAACAAGAATTCCAAGGAAGAAAGCGGTCGTAAACACTTGATAAGCACTGCTAACGATCATCATTTTATTATGGTCCACTGCTATACTTGGTGGTAGCGATTATAGTTATGTTATTCCAACGGTCTCCACAGCTTGTACTTTCTCATTTGTTTATGTTGTTGTTGTTGTTATTTGTTTTTGTTTTTATTTTTTCATGTTCAGGGGCCATACACACGAGCAGTAGATTTCTATTTGAAGCGAGAAACAAGAACAAAAAACGAAACGAACAAAACACAAAAAAACATGCATTTTTTTCCCTCATTGTGAAATTATGTTTCCACAATGACATTCCCAACTATTTTATCGTCATGAATCATTCCCCTTAAGAAAAGAAGATAAGCCAAGGGCGTATGATTTCTTTTTGCTCCTGATTTTTTTTTTTTTATGAAATGTAAATTTATGGAAGTTGGCCGGAGAAAGGGCAGCGAATCATCAAAGATATGTTTACGATTGGAAAGAATTAGACATGTGGGGGCCAAATGAAGACTAGCTTTTCTAGTTCCGTAGAAGCATCACAGATAGTCGTTACATTCCGAGAGTTTTAGGAACAGATTTCTACAAAATATTAATGACCACTATCAGAGACGATAGGATAGCAAGGGAAGTCAAATAAACGCGCTTCGCCACAAGACAACCATAACCTTATGCCATAATGACAAAGATGGCTTGGATAGATGAGATCAGCGGTTTTAATAGATGCCCAGGTGCCCCAGTGTCAAGAGGCCTGTGACTGCTTCAGAATCTGATGCACCGCAGAATTCGATAGTCTTTCTCGGGGGAGAGCCAAATACAACAATCTCCAGTGTTTTCGTGACTTCAGGGAAGATCGGCGTCTCGCTGCAAGAGTCCTGTAATGTATCTGTTACATTTGCCGTATGCTGCATTTTTGCTTCTAAATATGGAATTATTATCTTGATCATGAACTTCCGATCTCCGGAAATCTCGGCACGATTCTTTTATTCCGCACTGGATTAAACAATATTATTACAGCTAAGGTATCTTTGTTGTTTTGATAGAACAAGAAAATATCATTCAAATGGATTTCCACTGAAGATACATGCTTGGCTACGTAAATATATCGCATGATCTTCGTCCGGGGGGGGGGGGAGGGGGAGGGAGGGGTGGAACAAAATCTTTTACTTCATGGCTCATTTCTATCTCTGCCTTTCAAACAAATGTCTTACTCTTGTGTGTTTTGTCGTTAAGACTTTAAACTATTGGTGATGGTTGGGTTTCATAGCACAGCAGCCAGCTGCGTTCCACATTCAGACATGTTATCAACTCATTCCTCTTGATCTAGTGGTGTTTTCGTTAACAGTTTTTCCTGCATCGAAATTTAACGTTTTACGGAGTATTTATTGGTGGAAAAAAAACAAAAAAACTTCGTGGCATTGTATGAGGGCAACTCCCCAGGTTGAATCTGCTCATTATGAACTTATGGCAGTGAGAATGTCACGTCATTTCATTCTCTACCTTTGGTGGCAAAAGGTTTGTCGATCGGTCTGGGGGCGGAGTAAGAGATAAGAATTAGGAAGTTGTTAGGGGACCGTACGTCCCCCTAGTGCTTGGCGCTAGGGGACCGCACTTGGGGCATCTACATGTGACTCCCCTTTCGTTTTATGTCATTATAAATGTACTGTCAAGCTGCTTTGTAGGTGACATTTTTTTTGTTTATTAAAAATTAAGGGTATTTTGTGTTGGAGAAACAATGACACTGAGACAGAGCAATAAACGTTTGAACAAACGATAGATGTGATGATGTAGTGCGATAATGCTGACTTACACACACAGGGAGAGACAGACGGAGCAAAGGAGAAAGTAAGAGAGAGAGAACAAAGGAAATGGCGGGATGAGAGAGAGGGAGGGAGAGAGAGGGAGGAGAGAGAGAGGGAGAGAGAGAGACAATTATCTGACCACAAATACAAAGAAATGAATGAAGAATTGTATTGAAATTAAGATTTATTAAAAAGTTTCCATTGCACATGGCATTCAGCATACATGATATGAATTAACTCAGCAATAGAAAAGGACTGGAAACGAACTCTTATTACTCTTATACGCTGAAGTTACAAATGGCTTCAAAATACGGTCCCCTAACACCAAAATACTAGGGGGGCCTACGATCCCCTAACAATCACCTAAGAATTATTATGGGGGGATGAGGTCAGTGGAAGGGGATGGGGGCTAAGGACGATAAACCTGAAAATATTATGTGAGTCAGGGAAGTTAACCTTCACCATGAAACCATGCAAATATGGTTCATCACCCTCAGTCAAGTGTTTGAACGTTTAATCTTTCTTTTGTTGACACGAAAAGAACCACGTTTTGTCATCGATGTTTATGTTGAAACATGTGATCTCTTCGACAGCGTGAATCCTGTATTAATGATTTCCTCATAGCATTTGGCGTGGTGTTGAGGAGGTAAAAATAACGATGCCAAGATCAGGGTTTGATGTCTTGATATTGGTCGGTTAATTGATTGGTGGATTTGTTGGATAGTTGGTTACTTCGATGGTTGCTTGGTTGGTTGAGTGGTCGCTTGGTTGATTGTTTGCTTGGTTGGTTGGTTGATTGGTTGGTTGGTTGGTTGATTGATTGGTTGGCTGGTGGGTTAGATGGTTGATTGGGCGGATGGTTGGTTGGTTGGTTGGTTGGTTGGTTGGTCGGTTGGTTGGTTGGTTAGCTGATTGGCTGGTTGGTTGATTGGTCAGTTGGTTAATTGGTTGGATGGTTGGTTTGTTGATTGATTAGTTGATTAGTTGGTTGGTTGGGTGGGTGGGTGAGTGGGTGGGTGCGTGGTTGGTTGTTTGGTTGGTTGGTTGGTTGCTTGGTTGGTTGGTGGGTGGGTGGGTCGGTCGGTCGGTCGGTCGGTCGATCGGTCGGTCGGTCGGTCGGTTGGTTGGTTGGTTGGTTGGTTGGTCGGATGCATAGTGGATTTTTGTTGTTCTTGTTGATTTGCCTAATTCATACCTCTGGAAGCTACACGATGAACGCAATTTTAGTTAAGTTTTTTCGGCCTTGTTAGCCTGCACCTGCGTATTAATTTCAAAATAAATTAGCCATTTTATCATTTCCCGTGCCCTAGTAACCGATTAAATCATCTCGCGGTGTGATAGTTTGACTGCCACAAAGATTTCGTTTAGTTCGGCTTATTACTCCACAATTTATCGTGGTTACTGTTGCTGCGCTGCTGCACTTCTAGCAGTCTAGAACTTGTATCCTCTCATTTCTATGAATTCCGGCAAAATTGTTCAGCAGTGCGTGGGTAACAATTATCGATAAACTTGCACCTGTGACACTGGTATACAATGTGCATTGTCCCCACAGGCAATACCAATCATTGACCAATCCAGCAATCTATCGCTTTCAGTTGGATGTCTTATTAGTATTTCTGCAAAGCATTTATACTTTGCTTGTCCTTACTCTAATATTGTGTCAATTTATTTATCCTGCAGACGAAAAGGGTTCGGGAGTTCAGGCGCAGAGATCTAGATTACGATGGGAATCTGTATAATATTAATTTTACATTTGTGCTAATCTGCAGTAATGGTTTTAAAGCCACCCACTCATGAATAAAGCCAGGCGTAATAAGTTTGTTGTTGTTGTTGTTCCTGTTGTTGTTGTTCTTGTTCTTGTTGTTCTTATTATCGTTTTGTTGTTTTTTTTCTAAACTCATCATCAGTAATTCTCGGGGGTAATATGTCTTCAGATTTCTAGTTTGCACATCTCATAGTCCGGTGGGAGCTGAGGTGAGATGATTCACAGACCTACCACCTGTGATTAAATGATGAAATATAATTTTTCCAAAAAGATGTTCAAATTTTTCCTCTGAGAGAGAAAGAGAGAGGGGGGGGGTGGGGAGAAAGAGATAAAGAGAGATATAAAACGAACGAAGATAACACCAGTGTAATATTTAAAGTAACTGATGATGAGAGTCCCATGTAACATAATTAGTGCTTATAAGCGATTTCCGCAATGCATATTTTTGTTCTTTACTATCCTTTTTGCACTTTTTCCTATGTCCTTTTGTTTCTGTCTCTTCATGTCCTTCTTCTATCATTCTGTTCATTCTTCACTCTCATCTCCCCTTCCTGCTCCCACCGATCCCGTTCTCTCACCGCATCCTTCTACCCATCACTATAAAGTCCTCTATCTTTTTACTCTTTCGTTGGCTTGGGGGGGGGGGGGGGGGGGAGGGGGGGGGGGGGGGGGGGGGGGGTGGGGGGGGGGGGGGGGGGGGG
>JBCEWB010237367.1:1612-23641 GCA_039654565.1 Peronia peronii
AGAGAGGTGAAGTCCAACCAATAGGCACTGATTGATTTATTCAGCAGCGAATTTGCAACGATGGTCTGGCAGTGAATCGTGGCGGACAGAATCAATCTAGGCCAATCGATATATGATAAATGCCTGGTGGGGTGAATGGATTTTGGGGTCCGCCCCATCAGCCTCTTTGGTGTGAATTCGACGGTCCTCTTATTGAAAAGATGATGAAAATGAAGCATTGTCGCGGCGTAATGGCGTGTGAGTTCTCGCCCAATGAATACATTACATTTTTGCCCTCGGCGGGTTTTAAGCACGAGCTCTCTCTTAAATGCCACGGAAATAATAGAGTACATAATTACTTAACAACATAAAAGCTAAGGTCCAATATATAATATTATATATATATAATCTTGGCTATGGATAATTTGTAATAGTGTGGCTGTCTTAAACACTAGCCAGACAACAATGCATAAATATTATTTGCAAACATAAACGTTGTATATTATTGGTTGTGGCGGTTTTCGGCACCGTGATCCTCTAAAACATGGATGAAATAAGTGGTTTTATATTGGGCGAGACTACTGTTAACAGATGGTCAAAATAATCCCCAATATGTGTTGTTACCAGGTGATCTCAATATTGCAATGACATGTTCCAGAGTATATAATCTCACCTATGTCTCACCCAACTCTTTCACTAACCCATTCTAAATTTAAAATATAACCTTAATCAGAACCCTCCTGAACCCACTTGGTCTGGTATGGAACTTCTCCTTTCTGGAATGTAGGATCTAGATCAAGGGTCTAGTTCAATGTTCCGAATCAAATCAAACGACATAAATTGATTGGTTGGGAAAGACAGTCTGGTCGCGATAGACTACTAAGTCTATTTTGACCACCTGGCCAAAATAGGCATAGCGTTATATATTACTTACTTAGCGATATAAAAGTTAAGAATAAAGAACTCAAGTACCTATACTTAGCGAGCAACAAGAAAGATATTACCAGAGTAATATATAAATATCTTGATTTTGTCGAAACTTCAGGAGACAGTCTGGACCAAAAGCATGAAATTTCGGGTATTTCCTCCCTGTTTTTGTCCATGTTGGTCCATTTCAGTTAATTTTCTTTCGCTAATAGAACGTGAACTTGAGACTCGATGTTTGATTCTGCTCTGCGATCTGTTCTTAGACCATTACACTTCGTTCTCTCTCCACATTATGTCCTGAACATCAATGGAAGTAAATATAACAGCATATTTTCGCAAGTCAGAGTGGGTGTGGCAATCTGAAATGGGTGAAATACCATTGAATCCACTATAGGGGCAGTCATGATCCTCATAGGAGAGCAGTGAGCAACCATGCTGATAATCATGGTGCTAACTACAGATCATGTAAGAAGAAAAAAAAAACCTTTCTCTTGATCAAGAAAACAGTTTCATTTCTGGAGAGCAATCTTCGTTGTCTCAAAGTTTAACGCATATAGCAATTTAAGAAATTATCTTTTATTAGATGTAATACTTTTTAAATTTTTATTATTATTGTTGCTCTAGTACTTTATCTCTGAAACAAAAATGACTTATTAAAAAAGAAAAAAAAAAAAGTCACGCAACTGTTATCTTGCTCTCCAGAGATCCTTCCCAAATGTAAATTAGAGGATAATAATTGTGCTGTTAGCACTTGTGGAAACAAGTGAATATTAAAACCCAAAAGAGCTTAAAGTAGACAAACAAATACACAAACAAACAAACAAACAGACAAACAAACAAACAAGCAGAGAAAACCGGATGTCGTTATTGATTTGGGGCGGATCAATTTCCCGCCTCTGTCGTCTTCGGGTCTTGCCATTTCAGTTAGGATTTAGAACTGTCGGCAGATTTTTTTTCTCAGAACAATAACAGCTTGCTTGACATTCTTTTTTTTCTCTCTCTCTCTCTCTTCCTCTCTCTCTCTCTCTTTTCTTCGCTGTTTTTTTTTTCTTTTTGTCTTCTCCAATTCCCTTTCTCTCTTATCTCAGTGTCGTAGTCTTATCTCTATTTAGTATCGTTGGATAGTGGTAATTGTTTCCGTCCCAGTGAGAGACAGCATTCTGAACATTCTGTTTGCTAGTGGTGGGTCAAGTGTGTACTACAGACCTTGTTACTATTATTTACTTGTTGCATCCCTTCCTCCTCTCCCTTCCCCCTTCCCTTCTTCATTTGTCTGTCTGACTCTATTGCACGTTCACTTTCACAAATACTTAAACACACATAAATATATACTCTCTCTCTCTCTCTCTCTCTCTCTCTCCCTCTCACTCATTTGCTCGCTCTCCTTTGGACAACAATGTTACCTGATATGAGGCTTTCGTCTCCGACGGGGGATGATTTTCTTGAATTTCTTGTAAACCGCAGCCATGTTGGGCGGAGGACACTGAGTCATAGGCGACGCTGATTCCGAAACCGGACACCCGGGTCCGCGCCCCATATTACGCCAGCAGCCCTGTTACCATGATGGCGGCCACGCAGAGGATATTCCAAGGAAGGAACAAATTCACAAACGGGTTGTTGATATCCACAAGTGAACACAGCCTTCAGAAAAAGCACGAAAACACCACCGCACCTATGGCAGAAATAACTTTGGCCATTACTAACTATACACAGAAAGTCCGTATAAGTGGGTAGGCAAATCGGACGAAACAGCCACCGGCAGGTTAATAAACACTATAGAGGTCGGCAAATTTTATTACCGCCATCAGAGAGCCCTATAATGATATTACGGAAGGGTTGCTAGAGGGAAAACAATTTCAAAATATCGAAGGGCAGCTCTCCAAGAGCTTGGTACCCAGCAAGTCTAAGTGCCTTAAACAAAGACTAAAGGGCAAAACCGATATATAGATATGCCAGCAAATAAGAAATTCAGTGGAGTTAAAGAAATTATAAGTTGTCCTCAGGGCTGAGACACACCTCTCAAGAAACTCAGTGAGCTTACTTTTTTGGACTGAAATATCCTCGGAAATGAACCACCTACAGCAATTAAAGAAATCAATCTGAAAATCACAACTTGCAACATTCAGCCGGAAATATTAATAGCACCGGGATTTATAATTTCTTATTCTTCTGCCGAAACACTGCATGCCTCGTCAGTGTTTTTTTCGAAAATTAATTTCTCGTTAATATTTCACGGCCGCTTCTTACTATTCATGATGGTGCATCTTGCCCGCATGATACAAGAGAGTAAGTGAACGAAAGAGAGAGAGAGAGAGAGAGAGAGAGAGAGAGAGAGAGAAGAGAGACACAGAGAGAGAGAAAAGAGAGAGAGAGAGAGAGTGGGAGAGATCTAGTTTGAATAAAAGGACTTTCTAGCTGCAGCTGGCAGTGACAAAATCAATACATGTTTCCAATTTGTTCACGGCACAAGCAGACAGAGCCAGACAAAGGAAAACTTTACATAGCCTGATGGCCTAAGCCCCACTTGACCCTTGACCAAAATGTACTAATCTCCCAAAATGATCGAGGAATTTTCTGAATTATCTGTCCAATAACATGTTGCATCCGATATCTCTTCATAAAAAAGCTCGAAAATATCACGTGTGCAACTGCAAGTGACATGTGCTTTAAGACACCGTCTGCGCGCAGAGGGATCTGCTGATTCCACGAACAATTATCGCAATTTATCTTTTACACCCAGCCCCTTCGTTTGGCATAATGGCTTCATCTAAGCCTATAAATGCGAGGTGTATATTCTTTTCTAAAAAGATTACTTTTTTTTTTGTGCCATTTCCACGCTCGACCTTCACTCTTAACTCAACCCTGGCTGAATTTATGTAGCAGTCACTGCCAACAAATTTTCGCATCTTAAAATTCTAGTTCAAGCTGCAAAATTCTGGAGTGTGATTTCAAACAGATTGCCATGCCCTCCAAATTATGTGGCACTAATCACATATTTTTTTATTTATTTATTTAGACTATATATTTATTTATTTATTTGTTATTTTTCGGTTAATATTAGCACCGCAAAGATGTAATAATAACAATAATGAAAATTGATAAATACAAAATAAATAAATAAATAAATAATACATAAAAATAAAAAGAATATTGTACGGAAAATATAGCACTAAATCCATAGCTCTTTCTCTTTTTCGTCATCATTAAGTCTTTATAGAATTCTGCGCAAAAGGCATGAATGCTCTCGAATGAGCCTGAAGTGTTCATAAAATAAACCCAAATACTTTGTCGGCTTATATTATCCTTTACTTTTGATAAACAGAGGAGCAATAAATGGCCCAATAGATATTCAGATTTTCTAAAGGGAAGTGCAAAATAGGCTGCAGCTGCGCGGTCTTATTTCCTTACAGCTCTCAATGGCTTCAGAGTCGGCTGTTTATACAAACGAGCCAGTTAAGCTATCACAACTAGCAGCCATTTCTTGGAACTGATGCTGAGCTAGCAATGTGAAAACTGAAGACAACGAGGGACCAGAACAGCTGCCGCTCTGCGGCACTATCGTATTGTATCTCTTATCTTTAATCACAGGGAAACATACATCACGAGTTAGATCAACCAAAATTGCCTATCTCGGGTTACAACCAACAACTGAGTATAGTTACAAACTGTACATACGGTACAGACCAGCACGTAATGAGATAGAAATAAATAAACCAAGAACGCAAACAGATCACACTAGCGCAAGAATAACGAAGGGAAATTTGTGAATACACGCCGGCGCACCTTCTACTGCTCCCTGCTCAAAATGCATCCACCAGTTTCACCTCCCGACACCTTTGCAACATTGTAAAGGAGCGGAAACTGGCACAAAACTTCACCATGGAAAAGTAACACACATAATTTACCTCTGCCCCTTCACCTCTTCCACACCCTTTCTCCTCCATCCCTAGTTTACCCCCCTCCTCCTCCTTCCTTGCACATAACCCTCACATCCATATTCACACAAGTCTTAATCATACACCACATGTATTTGAGTTCAATCTCGGCTACATGAAAACCGCAAACCTACAGACTCTGACTGAACCAGCATCAGCTATGAAGGTACGAGAACACCCGGGCGCTGATACACAAAACAACAACGGAATGAAACTCACGTACAAATAAAAATAACTGCCAATGCAACTTCGCAAGGAACAGTTAGAGGAGAACCTGGTAGTGCAATAAGCCCGGGACCTGGCAAGACGATCTTGAAGGGATGATGAGTACTTTGATCACAGACAACAAGCACAGAAGAAGCATTACACACTCGCTCGAAACACAGTGTGGGCAGGAAACTGACTACTCGATGTCTTCAAACCAGTAAAGGAAATCAATTGGTTCTCCACGCATCTTCATAAATCTCAGAGTCACTCAGACAGAAGTAAATACATGAACTTTCCTCTAGGCAAACGTTTTTGTTTTTTTTACCTGAATGAGTGAGAAAAAAGAGAACTTCACCTCCAAAATTAGCAACAGGCTTCAACACGGCACAGTGCTTGACGTCGCTCCCTCGTCTCCACTTTGGATCTCTAGGCCTATATCTTGTTCTAAAAAAAACTGACAAACAGAAAGCCAATTCCAATGCAACTGATGATACAGAAGCACTGGGCATGACTGAACCAACTACTGTAGATCCAATTTTATTCCACAATTGCGTTTCTCAATTGTAGGCAAGAGGATATCTACTGCTGGGATTGAACATCATCAAGGATTCCATACACTTACGACAGGATTAGCTCTGCTGTTCTTTGTGCAAGTCAAGTCAGATTTTGCTAATATGGTCTATCATAAGTTGAAACCCTGGGAATAGTCAAAGGGGAAATATCGATTGCTGGTAGAGTGCTGATCTCATAGGTTCTCTCCGAGGCGCTGGTGGTTTTGCTGTTATTGTGTTGTTGACAGACAGAGTGCAAGGAAGCAGTCTGTTGGTACAGGAAATTAATGAAACTCGATCGACATTCCCATGACTCCCAGCTAACCTCCAACCATTCCCATCACAAATGTGGAAACATGCTTCGATAGAAATTCAAAAACAAAATCACCAAAGTTACTATTTTGGTAGAAATTGGGAGCTGATGTCTTCATTCATGTACATGTGATGATAGTTGATAAAACTATCATTGTCATCAGTGCGATGTGATAATAAATGGGCTTTTAAATATTATTGTCATCAGTGCGGTCTGATGACAATGGGCTTTTAAAAACTATCATTGTCATCAGTGCTGATCAAACGACTAATAAGGTCACGTGGGCAAGACTGGGGGGGAAAATCCTGACTATCCAGGTGTTCATGCAATGGAGGGAACAAAGAAAACTATCATTAAACTCGGCATTTCCACCGCGTTTTCTAGAGTAAAAATATGTTTTTTAATGTTATCATACAGCTGATTCATTTCCAGTCAATAACATGCAAAAGGCATAATAATAGTCGGATATACCACACAAAATGGAGGAAATCTGCAAGTAGAAGTTTAGAGCTGTGTCTCTTGTAAATTGCCTTTGACCGTAGAGAAAGACGTATCGATATATTAGATAAATGGAACCATGATGTCCTGCTTGAATGTCCCATACTATGCTCAGATTTGAAATTCTTGGTGTAACAGATGTTGTTCTATTTCAACCTGAATTTGGTTTTCAGCGATACATGATTCATTCAAAGTGTAACTACGCCACAGTTTAACTGCCTTCCCCTCTGTTCCTCCCCCCCCCCCTTTTTTTTCAGATACTGAAATGGTCATGTTATATAACATAGGTAATTCCATTCACAAAAAGCACTGCAGGAACAGGAGAGGACAGCCAGTCTTACAAATTATTGCTCTACAGTACCGTACCATTCCAGAATACAGACTACTTCAATCGTCGACATAGATATTAAGAGCCTTGTTACAACAATTATATTATAAAAGCAAGAAAGAGCAAATGACTGGTGAATCTTTCATACAATTAATGTGGCTACAGATCAATAGAAAATTTCCTAACTGTATACAATATATTCGACGGGCATCTAAAACAACAATAAGTACGAGAGCATAGGCCTGTCAACTGTTAGTCTTTTGTACAGCATCAAAGCACTATTTCTTTTGTATTCTGTTATCCTAATTACATGTTGAATTCATACTTGTGGAATAAACGAGTTAAAAATACACGGGGCGACAGAGATCTAATACAAATCTAGCCTTTCTCCCGGCAAAAAAAGAGCTAAGAACGAAGAGAAAGAAGTCTGATCGATGGAAACCCATATTGCACTGTGGAGTATTGTTGAAATCAAGGGATTTTCCTTACTCTCCAAAGGCCCACCTTTCAATGCTGGCTGTCATAAATCTCTCCGGTGTATAAGACTGGCACTGTGTGGGCTATATGGCAACATTGCGGATACATATCACTTTATTCAGCCCCACTTTAGAGTCGCATGACTGGGCAACTACAACGAACGTGAACGGGAGAGTCGATGGAAATGAGGCCATTGTGTTCCTCGGCGGCATTATGAGAACACACGGGCAAACCTTGTGGACTTTTGAAAAGAGGCAATGAGTACACTCGCAGTGTATGGATAGATGCATAAGGATTAAAAAAAAAAAAAAAGAAGAAAACTAAACCATAAAACAATGGGGAAAGTGAAGAGTGACAAATGGGACTGTATGCAGACAAAACAAATTTGCCAGACATCTTTTTTTTTGTGACAGAAAAACATCTTGTATCCTTGACAACGCAATGCAGTTTTAAAACCCACGAGTATTTCCAAACATGAAAGATGACTGTGCCTATCAATCATACCGCTGAGCTGATTGCCCACACCACAGAATGCTATGACATTACCAATGGCATGAAGAAGACACAAAAGCCTAGTAAGGAGCTGACGAAGTTAGAGTGAAAGCTGGATACACAAAATAAATGTTGCACATAATCAAAACATAATCAAAATGACAAATAGTGCAAACAAATCCGAAATCATACTATATTACCGCCAGAAAGCGATGAGTTCACTGATATTATAATAAAAATTACTGTTATTGTTTTTCTGAGATAACAACCCAGTGGTCCACAAAATAAGCCATTCCAAACAGTTTCATAGATCAATCTCCCCATGACAACCGTGTTACATTTTTTTTTTATCTGAAGCTCAATAAACCAAAGGTATCTTACTCTACTTCATCTGAAATTTTGAAAAACTGAAATTATATGCGATGGGTCCCGTAAACAATTACTCGTGGGCAATATCTAATGTACATGACAAATAGTAAAAAGCAACAAAATCAGACGATGTTCCGAGCTGTCATTTTAAAATCTCACATTATTTAAAAATCTCACAAATCTTGTTATAAAACGGCCAGATAGTCAGCAAATTCTGTGGGTATTTTACTGGATATGGCTAGCAGCACAGTAGGATTATAGTGCACAGTCTCTCATCACCGATTCATTTGGCTGATTTACTCACAAATTAATTAACTGATTGATTGACTGACCGATTGGTTAACCAAAGTTTATTTTCCCAATACGTCAACGCGATTACCGTCTAAGATGTACCATATGGACTCCCTCAAGCGTATCCTAATTAAAGACTTTACTAGAAGTTGATGTCCCGCTGGCTCAATGTAGACGTCATCACCACCCGTGTGGGATGGATGGAATTTATATCATGATGACAATGTCAGAAGGTAAGAAGTGACAGTTGCACCTCTCATTACAGAGGCAGCAATGCTATGGTCGTGCAGTATGACGTATGCTTGCCAAGAGTCTTCTTTTACGTGCTGATACAACGATAAATTTGCAATCTTAATTTCTTGTCGGCGCTCTCTGGTTAAAAAAATAGATCTTAATTTGTGAGAAAGATAATGGCAAACATCCAGGAATATATCTCTGGCATCTGATTTATAACAAATATTATCCTTAAAATATCCCCATCTGACACTGGCACAAAGAAACGAAGAAACAAAAAAAGTACCCAGCATACACGCAACGACAATAGCAGCGATACCAACAACAGAGACAAAGACAGGAAAACAACTAATTTAGCCACTACAACGATACCCCGCACAGTAGTTACAGTTGAGAGTGAATTTGTAACATATCGACAAATCATACTTATGTACCAACATCATTTTCTACTTTTTTTTTTCAAAGGATACATTGCTGTTCATAGATTTCTTGCATGTTTTAGATTTTTACCTTTTTGACTATGCTTTCCTTTGAGTAATTTTCACGTAAAACTTCATTGAAAAATTCTTTACACTACATGGATTAAAAATAAAATCCGCAGCTTTCTTTGTTTCTCGGACTACAGCTGTTCACAGAAGACTTCGGATGAGAAGTAACAACCTGTAGCATTAAACATCCACATAATATGCTTTTCCTAAGAACAGACTAGGACAGAAGACAGCCTAGAGATGGTACGATGTATAAGTCTTCTCTCTTTCTTCATTATATCGGAAGTTTTGGCTGCGAGCGATTCATAAACCATGTCACGCCTCCTCATGGCGAGTGAAAAATAGCGCTATGAAATCTCTCCTTTGCCCGAACGAAAAGTCAAATTGCATTATGAGTTCAAACGTAGGCACTCATCTTTAGCTTTCTGCGGGCAGCGATATTTCATGCGTTATGTCAGCAGTGCTATTTATAGACAGTGAGCAATGCATCATGTGTAGAGAAAACAAACAAACAAACAAAAAGCAACAGCAAATATCTGGATGATGACGTTCGTCGCCAATTGTAAATTCAGACCAAAATAACCCACAGCGAAATAAGAGATACAGAATAATTGTGGAATTGCAGCAATTACGAAAACAACGTTCGCCCGAGAGAGACTGTGTTGAAAATAGATCTGGAATGAGTAGGCTGCATGTAGAAGGATGAGCGATATGAAAAGCGTACTTAGAAAAGAAAACAGTTGAGGAAAGAAAATCAGAGGGCAAGAAAAAAATGATGGGCTGAGAAGCTATGGCTACCAAACATGCCAAATGGTCAAACAAACAAACAAATAAACAGCGGAAAGTTACAATCAGCAGTAAATCATCCCCGCAGTTGACAAATTAATGTTGCAACTGTGTCCATCGCATGCAAATTTTTCAAATGTTCATGATTTTTCTCTAAATAACATTGCATTCCTTGCGTTTCCTAAGGTCAGTATAGAACTCTAGTTGCAAAATCTTCACTTTACATCAGTGCCATCTCCAGGCATGTTGCCAAACTTCTGGTGTTAGCTAGAGCCTAAAGATGTACTGTTTATCAACTTTGTATGGAATTAGACATATAACACGTGGAATCTGTTGTGACAAAATATTTGGGAGAGAGAGAGGGGAAGAGGTGTATAATATGTAACCAGCAAAACAATATCAATAGCCACTATTGCGAATGGAAAACATGAGGACTATCAACCGAATCACATATTGTGCAAATGCAAAGATCAATTCAACAACTACGACAGCAACTGCAGGGACTATACTAATATCAACAACAACAAAACGACAACAACAGTGCAGCTACAATAACGATAGTAATAACAACAACATTAGTAACAATAAACTTCAGACAGACTGTATCATCGTCTTCCTTGATGAAGAAGCGAAATGAGACCGCTAGGAGACGTCAACTACTCGAAAAAAGATGTGGTATTTTGATTGTCTACTGTATTGTAAGGCGCTTTGTCTGTGTCTGAGCCAGGTCTACAGACAAGTTCGCATCTATTTCTATCTTTTTTACGACCTAACTCCGGCATCGATTCGTCCAGCACCGAGATCAAGTGTCTATACAGCCATGTTCCTTGCTTAAAAGAAAAGAAGGGGAAAAAAACAACAACCTTGAACGTCCTTATTAAATTCGAATAAATTTGTTTCCGTCTGAAAATGAAAATTTCATTTGTATATATTTGCATGCATAGAGCTCTAGGGAAAAAAATCACAAGATGAAAATTTCCAATTTTGAGTGAAACAAATTCATTAAAGTCTGATATCTGTCGCGCTTTTCAAAACGTTTGGGTTCACCAGAAGTATTTCTTGATTTTATGTAATTTTTAAAAAAAATTAATAATTACGCAAAATTACTTTCAAGAAAATAGTGTTTTTCAAAGTTTCCTTCTCTTTTTCCAAACATCCACCATTCCATGAATTAACGGATTTCGCTGGAACACTAAATATTTGACAGTGGAAAAGGACAAATAATGTTATACTGCCAATTTCTGATTAATTTCGGCGCCAGATAAATTCTCAACGACAGCTTTTCATACATGATTTAGCGAGAGGGCTGTTCATCAACCTGCCATGAGACAGCTGAACAATCTAAATGATACTCATCTATCAATTTGGTCTTTTCAATCACCGTAGAGAGAGGAATGATCTTCTATTTGTGGGTAAAAGAAACTTTGTTTGGCTTCAGCTAAAGGTTTTCCCGTACCATCTTCTTCCCTTCCCTTCCCAAGGGCCACATTTCTTTTTATATAGTGATATTTATCACATGATAATCCAAGCTAATTTCTTCTCCACGGCATGAGACCAATAAAACAAGAGAGCAGTGCGTTTAGAAAATGCAAAAACAAAGCGCCTTACGGCCAAAGGAAACGAAAAAAAAAAAAGAATAAAAATGAGAAGGAGATACAGTGAGATGAAGCAGAGAAGAAATAGACCAAAGGGGAAAGAAATTAAAAACAACAACAACAACAACAACAAAACACGCATAGCAGAAGAGAAGAGATTAGAAATACCAAAAGAAAATGAAAAGCTAGAAAGACGATTTACGCAAAGATGGAAGATTACAATAGTGTAGTAGAAAAATGGAAAATAATAATAATAATAGAAAACAAAAACAAAACAACCGCCAAAAAAAAATTTTAAAAAATTAAATGAATAAATATAGGCCCTATGCGGAAAAACTATCTCTATGACTGGAAACTTCTACATATAACAACAAAGAACACGATAAGGAGGCAGAAAAATGTATAGTGTGTGTTCGTTTGTGAAGGGCAGAGGGAAGATTGGGGAGGAACATGATGAAAAATTAGGGGTTACAGAAAAAAAAAAAAAAAACGCATTCACAACAGGTATCAGATAAACAAATGATGAGTGCAAATTTGTTTTAGAAGAAAACAGTGGAGGAGGAAGAACAGACAGACATTTGAGATGTTGATCACACAAACAACACCTGTGTTCATATTATTATGCAAATTCATTTTTATTATTTTTTTTTAAAATCCACCTCACGAATAACATAACATCATCAATACAGACAGGAAGGCCGAGTTACGACAAAATAGCTCGAATTTTGAAATGCTATATCCACTCCTCTGTCTGCTCCCCCCCCCTCCCCTTTTTATTGCCCCCAAATACACTCCCCGCCCCCCTTACCTTTCCCCGACTCCCGTTACGTCTTATCATCGTTATCATAACCTGAAAAAATTTTTGTTTTTCATGCACTCCTACTTCTTTTCATTCTCATCTACCTGTATCTCCATATTCCCACAATTTCGTTGTTAACAACGAACAAACTAACCATCCTCACATCATTGTTTAACATATTACAATTTGGGACTCATTCCTTAATTACGTACGATAGCAGTAGGAAAAGAACTTATACAAAACAAGCCAGCCCTCCTCTGCAGACCAATGAAGTTCAACGTGCCTAAACCGGGAACCTTGCCTACACAAGATCGAATTCTTGTTTGGGGCTTCAGACAACGGGGAGTGTTTATAACCCCAAAACTATCACGGAAACGATTAATGATCAAGAACTGTGTTTATTATCTCCCCGTATTCACTAGCAACTACTTTCGCACCATTGTTTTAATTAACACCATGCAAGCTGCAGCGTTTTTTTTTTCTTGAGTCTGCCTTGTTCTGATGCTTTTCCTCACAATGAGGACTTTTTTTTTGGCCAGCCCTGTTACTGCTCTTTACCAGACACAAGGGTGGAACAAGCAGTAAAGAGGAAAACAATCACTTTTCTCCTAGTCATTTCAAAGACTGATCGCGGAAAAGATAAAATTATTAAGGTAAGAAGAAACCATTTCCCTTAGACCTTGAATTTACTGTTTTCCTTGAATTACGCTTCAAGCAATGGGCACAAAAGTGATTTTTCCTCTCTATACCGTGTCTCTTCAACATTCCTTGAATTTGGCACAGGGAAATAATAGGACTGGTCAAAAACAATCCCCAGTGAGTCCACAATATGCATGTGAAGACCAAGGAGGAAATTAGTCCACTTTTTACACACAGGAGAAAAATGAAACTTGGTTTCTAAAGACTTCTATGCTTTTACGTTTGTTGAAGCTGTTGATTCAAACCATTGCTTTGGACAACAGTGGCTGTTCCTTCTGACCTTTTTAGGTAGGATGTTAAGGCTCAGAACTAAACCCACGAGTTGTAACATTAAAAATAATAAAAACTGGACATCTGCCTGTTGTCCTCACTTCCTAGGTTTCATGTGAGAGTGAATTTATGTTGCATGTTTACTGTGTTTCATCAAGTCTGAAGTGAATCTCTTTTGAGGTTAAATAAAACTTCTTTCATCTCACCAGTTGCACTTTGCATTGTATGCGACATACTGTCCAAATAACATCCAATTCAATAGCGGGATACTCGTCACTCTGGGCTAACCTGACATTTCTTTCTTTCTTTCTTTCTTTCTTTCTTTATTTATTTATTTATTCATGTATTTATTTATTTATTTTATTTTTATAAATGTCATTATGGATAATACAACACTGCCACTCCAACGATTTCTTCTGATGCTTTAAGTGTTAAAGAGAAATGCATCTTCCATCTCTTGGCCATAAAACCTACTCCTAGAGGCAGCCGAGGCTCACGAGTTCTTTTTTCTTTCTCTTTCTGTCCTCTCTCTCTTTCTTTTCCACTTCCAAAAGTTTTACTCGGCAGATTAGAAGAAGAAGAGAGAGAAAACGGAAAGGGTAGGATGGAGGAGGACGTTGCTTGGAATGAGGAAAACAGATTTATTTCGGGGTGGAAAAGTCGGGAAAGGTGTGTGTGTATGGGGGGGGGGGGGGATGAGTTGCATCTCTCGCCAAGTCCCCGTCACATTCTCGCCGTCATATTCATCTATCGCAGACCTAGGCACCGGCAGAACTAGGTATTGGCCGCCAGTTCCTTTACCCAAATGAAAACTGTCGTACCTAAAGGTACGAGACAGGTATGTTTCGAAGGCATCCATCCCCTCCCCCACCCCCCACCCCCACGCCCCTTTTCCCAACCCAACATCCCAGGCAGGCAGGCAGCAGGCATGCCGGGTTCCAACCGGGCCGAGATAGCTGACGCACGAGCCGGAACGCATGACGGCATTGCGAGCTTTCGTTGGAAAAAAATCACATAGAAGAACTGGGAGATAATCTACTATCTATCTGTGTTGTACTGGCACGAGTGCTCACACACACACACACACACACACACACACACACACACATCCTTTCTCCCTTAAAAGACACGTACATGTAGGTGCACACGCTTACCAGAGGAAAAACCACACTCCTCCTTGCACAACAAACTGCAAGAAAGCTGATCCATAAAAATATCAATATAGCATTCGCTAAATTCATTTATTTCAATTTCGTCCACAGGTATCGATAGAAAGTGCCCAATGCTAGGGTATTTATGATAGAATAAACGCTAATGTATGAGAAATGGCAAATTCAAAACAATACATTTAAAAATTTCTCAAGTCCACTTAGAGATAATTTCATCTCGAAGTGATAACTTTTTTGCTTCCGCCTAAAATATTGGGTGTCAATCTTTCATTTAAGATTTCTCGAAACAAGTGTGAACGGAGACTTAAATAATGATGACCAAGTCATGGTCAGACCAGGCCTTGATATTTCTAATAGTGCTAAATATAGACATGTAGAAATGTCATGAAATGACCACGACTTATAAATTCTCAACATTCCATATTCATCTCTAAATAATGAAGAGGGCTTCTAGTCTTTTCAAGCTGTCTATGACACCTACCCATATATCAATCGAAACAAGAGCAACAACAACAGAAGTCTTCACCAACTTTGAATACAATCCAATAATTTTCAGTAGAAAAAACAAAACAAAACAGTTAACTTCAGAGCTGCCACACTGTCTATGCCATTGCAAAAAAGTCAATTTTCGGCTACACAGAACACAAAGCTCTATTACGCCAGTCTGACCATGGCCATAATGACAACAAGTAATAGGAACAGTAGCAGTTGTTGTAACAGTAGCTGCACTAGCAGTGAGGCACCGATCTAATACTTGTTGTTAAAAAAGGGAGCTGTAACAGAACAAAAGGTAAAGATAGAGGAGAAAGAAGTGAGAAGATGACAATTAGGAGGCAAAAGAAAAAAAAAAACATGAAGATGGGTTGGGGAGGGGTTGGGGGAAGGAGGGGTGGGGGGGGGGGGGGAGGGGGGTAGAAACTCCTGTATAATCATTGAGGCCCATCGTTGGGCAACGATCCCAGCAACAAAGCAGTAAAGTGAACAGATGAAAAGATTCGGCAACGGGAAAGCTGTATGTAAAATCTATCATCTTCCCATGTCAGTTTGGCACCATGCTCCAGTTTTCTCTCCCCTGAAGGTGGCACAGTTTTCTTTATACCTTGTACCTTTTTTTTTTTCAGTGGGCTTGTCTCCTTAACTACATACACTCAGGCGTCAGAACTGCTCGTTCTTAAGCGTTGGTTGCGTAATAGTTTTGCTGACGTTTGCCTGGGCTCTAATCAACTGTTGTATTCAAACTTGATGTTTCATAGACCTTATTCGCGTACAAGATTCTGGATTAAATATTTCCTCTTCCACGGCTCCTTCTTCATCTCTTGTTCAACAAACAAACATATGAACAAAAACAACAGAACAACAAATTAAAATTACATATTTCGGCTGGAATCTCAAATAATTTAGGACATATGACTAGTCTCCTGAAATTAAAACAAAGGAAGCAAATATATAAGGCAAGAAAAGGCAAGAAAATCGAATCAGAGTTCAAACATTTAATATCCGATCAGTGGTTTAAATTTATGCAGAATCGACGGAGTGAAATATGTGAGCACAATCATTATGACGTCACAGGGCACATTCGTGCCTGCGGTCAATTTCAGGATATTGCACACACAAAAAGATAATCTACATTCAATAAAACGAAACACATACTATTAGCAAAGAAACGTTTATCAAATACAAAGAAGAAAGAAAGTTCAATGCTATGTAGATTCATGGAATCCATTCCACTATATGGTTCTATTTTGACATGACAATTTAAACAAACTGGCCCAAAACAGACAGAAAAGATTTGACACGTAAGAAGAATATTTAAAAACGCTTTAAACAGCAAAGACACGCCTTCTCCATGTAGTAAATACGACATGATTTATCATGAAAATCTAAAAGCACCTTGCAGTATTTGCATGTTTGCATCAGTGGCACGAGAAGGGAAAGCAAATAATTAAACGACAGAGACCAATGGGTAAGTAAAAGACAAAAGAGCAAATGACAGGCAAAGAAAAAGTTAGCAAATATATCACTTGATCAATGACATCTGTCTTTTGGTGTACAGGATGTTCATTCAAGATCATGATTTAAAAGCCAGACGGGTATTTTATTAAAGACTGGTCGAATAAATGAACAAATGTGTGAATTAATAACTAAGTTAATGATTGAAAATAACGAAAATAAATATGTAATGATATATAAATGAATAAATAAATATGAACAAATAAATAAACAGATGAGTAATGCTTAAAAATAAAAATATGTATATGACGAAATAGCAAAAAACCAAACCAAACAAAACAAACACAAAACAAACAAACATCAGTATGAAATGTAAATCATCACAAAAGGATGAAAAACAAACGCCTAGAATAGGTGGAGGGTATAGAATATTCAAACAATAAGAAGATACGGTAACGATAGGTAACCAGGGTCAGGCTGATAGCAGTACAGTTACAACGTGAATAGGAAAGGTGCGTAGGTTTTGCAGAGCGAAGGAACACAAGTTCAGATCTAAACCCCTCGGCCATGGCAAAGCAACGCATTACATGGTCACTGACACTCGTCCGCTATTCTTAATAGTCCAGGTAAAAACATAACAACAACAACAACAAAAATAGCAGGGAACACCAGCAGCACCACAGGGCAGATAGACCAGCCTGTTCATAGCACGGTTCTTTCACAGCTGATGGAGTATGAACTAAGCCTCAAATTTCGAGATAGATCGACTCTGTGAAACTAGTGCGGCAAATTTTCAAAATTATCATCATAATGCGTTATATCTATCCACACTTGATCTCTCCGTCTTCAATAGTTGGTGTGTCGAAGAAAGTTCAGCTCTCAATTTACAATACCGATCACAATACCAGCCTGTATACTTATTGATAGAAAGACGGTAACATCTCATCACGTACATGTGATGCTTCGCAACATGGGCAACAGCTTTAGCGGCTGATATTATGAGCTTTTGCAAACTTTCGACATTTCGCAAATGAACAAGCTCTGAACATTATAATTGACTCAGGTGGAGATTTTCTGTGAAATCTGGGGCTCAGGGTCATTTTAGTTTGTCTCTGTCTGCTGCAACACAGTGTAAAATTTATGAAAGGTGCTGTTTTTTATTTGTTATTGTTATTCTTTATAGTTTGTTTTGTTTTTCATTAGAAACACATTACAGGCTTTCTTTTTTTTTTTTTTTTTTTTGATATTCGGTTCATTTTGCGAGAGAGAGAGAAAGAGAGAGAGAGAAAGAGAGAGAGGGAGAGAGAGGGAGAGAGAGAAAGAAATATTTTTAAGAACTAACGACAGTAACAAAATCCAGGAACGACAACCGATGTCATATTCTTAAATATTACAAAAAAACAATTAGGGGATTCTGAAATAAAGAAATTTTTGGATTTGGGTTCTCTGTGGGCGCTTTGCCAAGAACAGTGAAAGGTATACTTGTAATGATAATGGTGCCTGACCTGCTGTAGAAATGATATGAATAATAGTATTGTAGTGGTAGTGGTAGTGGTAGTGGTAGCTAAAATAGTCAAGATGAGCAGTGCCTAAGCGTCAGAGAACACCCCGTTATGTCTTTATCTGACAGCATGCGCAGCCTTGTTCTATGTTGGGCTATTCCAGTGGTAATAATGGTGGTAATAATGGTAGCAGTAAATGTTGTGGAGGTTGTAGAAGTTGTGATGTGATGGTCACCAGTAAAGGTAGTGATGCGAGTTATTGTAGGTGACCATATGTATTGTGGAACTGGTACTAATAAATTGCAGCTTGTGGTGGTGCTTAAATACCAATAGTGGAGTCGGTGGTGGTGGCAGGGGAAGACTGATGTTGCAAATGCTAGTTGTGGTAGATGACGTGATGTTGAAAAGGAACAGTCACCTAAAAAATGGGATCGACATGATGGTAGCCCACCTATAAATCTGCAGCAAGATCTTGAAGAAAAAGATTTAGCAATTTGAGCTCACACTAGAACTGTAAATACCAACAGGAGAAGAAACATGTGAAGTTCTGACCAAATAGTGAACTAGCCAAAGAAATACGAGGGTTCCTGTGATCAATCATCCTGTGTCCCCACATGAAGAGAAGAAGAAGGAGACGTACAAAATCTACTTTTCAGGGCAACTGTACACTCAGTAAAGCCCATCTCAAAACATACTAATGCCAATGAACATAATGGCATTATCCTAAGTCATCGCTCAACGATCTATCTTGCCTTCTTCTAACAGGAGGAATTGACGGCACAAAAATATCGCATTGTGCAAATTAATGTTGAAAAAACGTTACTTTAAAAGTTGATAGGGTATGAACTGAGCCTCAAACTTAGAGATGGAACCGTTCTAAGGAAGTTGGAAAGTAGTG
This sequence comes from Peronia peronii, assembly GCA_039654565.1. NCBI lineage: Eukaryota > Metazoa > Mollusca > Gastropoda > Systellommatophora > Onchidiidae > Peronia > Peronia peronii. The sequence goes on from JBCEWB010237367.1 coordinate 20,370, forward strand.
TGAAAAATTATCAACATTATTATCATGGGTGCTTCAATCATGATATATCCACATTTGACCACCTCCGCCAGCAATTATAACCGATGCGTCAAAACCACCTCTCTATTCACAATAACAATCACACTACTAGCTAATACTGTGCACTACCAGTGGTAGAGCAGAGATCTCGCTGACAATGTATCTCTCGCAGACGGGAGTGAGATGACTATTACTTCTAGCGGCAGGCAAACGGAGATTGAGCTAATTCTTTCCTTTCGCCGGGGTTCATCATTAAAGCCGGGATCTTCTTCGTTGGTCTATCCCCCGATTTGATCAGCGTACTCGCCGCTGGACCGGGGAATCTCCAGAGAGGATACAAGAACTGGATGATGAGGATTGACAACAGAACCACAGCAAGGCATCGAGAGGCACTGTAAGTCAATTGTGCTGGGCTAAGTGTGACTAGCAACCTAGGGACAAATTGCTCACGGAAATGAAGAGGGAGAATTAGGGGTTGGGGGGGGGGGGCAAGAGCTTTGTGGATTGGTTTACTCAAAAAATTGTAGGTATAAGGAGGGTGGATGTGAATAGAACAAAAAAGGTATGTGAATCAGGTTTCGTGGGTCAGTATGCTGGAAGAATGGTCGTTCCAAATGGCAACAGAGCAGCAATACAACTGATCATCAGCAAAAAGCCAAAAGGTGAATCATATTATAGGCTTAGAGTATGCCTCTGTCATACCTATCAAGGCTACGAATTTCGTTAAGCAAAAACACGCACACACAAATTGTGAATTTCATGCAGGCACAGGAAAAGGAAAAAAAAAACATGTGGAGCCCCTGAAACAAAGTAAATGACAGCCATGTGCAGGTCGCGGGAATTTCTCAAGATGTAGAGAGACATGCAAATTCCTTCGGACAAACAAAGTCATGTGAACTCCGTAAGGCACACAAACACATGCCAATTCCTTGAGCCACAGAAAATCCTGTGAATACACTGAGACATGGGTATTAAATGCAGAGAGAAACATATGAAATCGTTATGGCAAACAAAAATCATGTGAATTCCTTGAATCAAAAGCACAGACAAGCCACGCGAGTTCCGTGAACAAAAGGCCTCCAAAGACACAGTAAAGCCACGTGAATTCCTTGAACCAGAGACACAGAAAAGCCGCGCAAATTCCTGGAACCAAAGTCCGACAAATCGATCCTCTCACCGACATTTACAAAACAACAGAAAATCTGCCCAACATTCCAGACTGCGGTACCGTCGGCGAAAAACAACAATAGCAAAAACCAGCAAAGCAAAATCAAAGATGTAACAGACGGATCCAACAGAGAAAAATGAATGGTAGAAATTCATCTCCTCAGACCATTCTACTCTGGGCTTCTTGTCCGATATCTACCGGTCGAGATGTCTCCGGGTTTTCAGAGAACTACTCGAGATAGGAGGGGTTTTTCGAATGGAATAGACAAATAAACGATACAAATACTCTCAATTGCTCTGAGGAACGGCTCGCGTCTACCTTCTAGCTGGAGTTTGGAAATCTTCGTGCCAACGAAAAAAAAAAATTGTTGGGACATTTTGAATAAAGATGTGCCAAATTATGATAATCAACGATTGACATTTGTGAAATAAAAATAAATACGGAGTTTTAACAAATATTTCTGTTTGGAGCCACCGGACTTGGCAGTCTGAAGTTACACTCTCAACTTTGAAAGAACGTGAAATTTGGACACAATCTTAAAATAATGGATTGCTATGGCTATTATTGAGAAGAAGAGCGAGATATTTGTAAAACAAGAAGAGACGTTTCACTCTGTACATTTCTCTCTTCGGAACTACCAAATAATTTGACAGTCTGAGCATGATAGGGGAAGCTGAAACCTGCACATAATATGAAGAAAGTAATGGCTAGCTGGTATAACTATTTTAGCAAGAACGACAGAATCAAGAGAGTCAAAGGTTTGAGCATTACATCTTCATTGCTTACTGGTGGTCTGTTACAGATATACCTGTACCACCAAATCTCAATGTACAATATAGATCATTAGCCTTCATAAATCCTTCGAATAATATCATGGCGTCAGTCTGCCTCTTCTGTGCTTGCTCTATGGGACAATAAATAACTTTATCCAGCGCACAGCCACCCGGGCAGAAAAAAAAAAAAAAGAATATTAATAGAACAACAAAGACATTTATTATATCATGTGCAATTTTAAGAGCTCGACTCCAGCATTTAACTGCCACCAGCAACTCACAATATTATAAAGAACACCGTTTCCCATTACGTTGAAACCGCAGATAAAAAATGAAACATAAACAAACAACAAAAGCACCGATTTCCTGTATGGTTTAAGAGCTGGACCACAATCTAATTACTATCACCACTAGCGCCGAACACCACTTTCTAGCAAAATTAGCCCACGTAAAAGTGCAGTGAAATCCTTGGACAGCTATTAAAAAACAACTTGCCTTCGCCCACAACAGAGCTCACATTTAAATGGGGGAAACAACAGACCAGGTGAGAGTGAAAGACGCGATCTGAGGAGTTTACCTTCCAAAAAAAAAAAACCATGATGGAAAATGAGAACTCATGAGGGGCTTGGATTGCGGGACGCGGTGAGACGAGCTGAGCTTTATTCTCATCTGTGTATGTGTTGGCGCTTGCGAGTACGTAAGCGTACGTGTGTGCGTTTCGGCGCACGTATGCGTGTTTATGAGTGCGAATTAAGAGGGAGATAGGGAGAGCAATCGGGGAAGGGAAACGGAGGAGGAGGGGAGGGGGAGGAAGGGAGAGAATGAGGGATGGGGGAAGATCTTTTCTACCTTTTGCGATGTCGTTTCTTACAACGTTAGTCTCCGTATTCGTTCATTCCCCACTCTTCCTTCGTCTCATCGAAGTGGTTGTGAGCAGTGCCAAGTAGATAGGTAAGAGTAGATAGGTATTCAGATGTGAGAGCGACTCATGATGCGCTTCACTGGCGAGACAAATACCAAAGCCTAATCTCCTCTTGGTTCCATCTAGGCCGAATGTCTAAATGAACCTGCGTTCGAAAAGACCCTTATAGCCAAGCGGTTTCCTCATCCTCTCACTCCGTCTCTCTCTCTCCCCCTTTCAACCTCTCTCCCATTCTTTCTTGCTTTCAGATAGATAAAGGAGAAGAGGGGGAAAAGCATACCATTAGATATGTATAAGTGTAAACGCCTACACATTTAACATAATAAAATGTTACTTGAGTTAGAGAGAAAGAAATGGCAGTGTGGATATCTCAGACAGTCAGAGAGGAAAA
>JBCEWB010237476.1:2678-23636 GCA_039654565.1 Peronia peronii
GGGTTGGGGTCCCCCCCTTCCCCCCCCCCCCCCCCCCACCTTCAAACACACACATACACATACACACAGTTGAAACATCCGCAACTTTAATCTGAACGGGACTGAGCTTACGCAACTCACAATTCAACCATTTACCTGTGTCTTAACTTTCAAGGACACAGACTGCCATGTTCTGAATTTAAAGATAATCCCAGTCAATGAAAACAACACCACTGGTTACTCTCCCACAACAAAAAACAGCATTTCTGCTATTTGCCGCAATGGCATTAACGGCCTCAAATAATAATAAGCCGTTTGCCATCTCTAATCAATCAAGACAGATCGGAATTTTAAAATGAAATGCATAATTTTCACACAAAATGGCAATTCTTATCCTTCGTCTATCCTCAGAGGGTAAAAAGACAGTTCATTGTGTCACTCTGTCTTGCCAATTTCGTCTTGTGTTGGAAGTTAATGGCACATCGCGCGATAACGGCTATGTTGTGCCTACTTCTGGAAGTTTGTCATACTTAAAGATACCTTAGAGGCGGACTAGGCGAAGATAATATTTCTTCTGATCGTCAGCTAAAGGGCAATGATTAATCGGAATCGATTCTTATATGCAGTCAGTTTTGCTAAATGGCTGAGAAACCTGAGCAGTAGTTAGACTAATTTTCAAAACTCCAAACCTGTATCAACTGTTGCCTAAGAAAGATTCCTAAGATTCAATTCATTTGTTCAGAAGAAGAGCTATGGAAAAGTACCAGCCGATTCATAAGAAGAAGAAAATAATGTCTAGAGGAGATAGGATGGGTAGGGAAAATACTGAACGCTAACTAACAATATCATCAGGTAAGTCACAGGATAGAGCCTACACTGAGATAGGCCAACGGTGAGACCACAGATCATCTGGAAGAGATGTCCGGACAATGATGTGGGTTAGAGCAGTTACCTAGAGAACTAAATCAATAGGATGAGGGGAGGTTTTCAGTCCCTGACTCATATTTTGCAAAGGATAACAAACGGTGAAAATGATGATGAGTTTACCCAAAGGAAGAGCCCCAACCTGCCTTGAACATTAATTGGTCAGTTCCATCAATTTATTAATGTTCAAGTTAATAGAATCGCTAGATTATTGTTTGTTTCTTTTGATGTATTTAGTAATAACCAGTCCCACACCTATGTCTTAAAATCTAAGATATTTAAAGAAAAAAAGATGATGATGAGAATAACGGACGTGATAGGAGGTTTAGATTTTCGGATTGTGTGCCGAAAAAGTCCAAACTAATGGTCTTTCAGGCTATACTTTTCCCTTGCCGTATACATTTCCCTCTGATATCAACCACCTAAGTTGACTCATACACCACGTACACACCAGATCCTGGATGATTAAGATTAAACTGTTAACACTCACGACAAGCTCACTCATGTTTAGTCTCAGCTTGAGATAGTTAATTCTCATACTGTCAAGAACAGTAGAATGGGAAGAAAGAGCACTAGATATTAGAAACTTGTAAGGAGTTACTTCTCATTCAAATGGTTCTACTAGATGGGTTCAAAAGAGTACAAGACAAGAGTTTTCCCAGGAACTGTCACAGCACATGAAGAGGAGCACGTAGTCCTCCTTTGTCGTAGATAATAAAATAAAGACAGCTCGAATAACTTGTACTTGCTTTCTCTGGAAAATGAACTTCCTTAACCTCGCTTCACAGAGTAAGCAGTACAGATACAGCCTATGCCATGTATTGTGGAGATGGGAGGTCATGAGCTGGGACTGAATTCCTCTCTTGGGACAAAGAGATAATTCATGATAATTAACCGAACATTCAGGCCATGAAGGCAGTTTTTCTTTGGCGTTTTTTTTTTTCTTCTTCTTCCTCTTTCTTCTTCCTAAATATATGTCAGTAGAAATAGGATGAGGATTCTTTACACTACAAATTTGTTTTTCTCTCTGTAAATGATTATCGGACTAGCAAATTGAGGTTTACCGAAAGAGTTCACCAGCTACTCAGGAAGTTGAGAACATCAATTACATAATTTGTGGAAAAAAAAAAAAAACGATGTAGATTTCAGTATCCATACTGAAAAAAAAAACAGAAAAAAAAAAAAAAAAAGCACAAGTCATGTCAACATAGACAATTCTTTTGTAATCATAGATAGCTTGTGTTGGTATTTTTGGCTGAGATTTGTAACATGAATATAATTAAGTGAATTCAAGATGAATTAATACAGTTAAAACGCTATTCTTACATGCCTGTTTTTACTCTAAAACATTTTTTGTTTGTTTGTTTGTTTGTTTTTTGTTGTTATTTTTGTTTGGTTTGCTTTGTCTATTTTGTTTTGTTAGGATATAAGGAGATATGGATATGGGAGAGCATAACCTAATAATAATACCGTATTATAAACTATAATAGATTTACAGCCTCAGTTCTTCACAATGTTGTAGATCTGCAACGGTAAGCAACAATTATCCTCCTAACTCAGTGCCACAAAATGTGAATGAATTTATTCTTTGTAATCCACACAGCAGGCAATGTCAACTTGTGATAAGTGAGAGACTGAAATAGATGTTCAGCGCAATCTTCATTGCACGAATGTCATAATATCTACAGTATAGATCAATGAAACATGACTGAATGACTGAAGCAACACGTGGTATTGGAGGATATTTCCCAACCAGAAAGTACGAATTGATTTGCTATTACTCTTTCTTTTCTGTTCACTTCATACACTGTAAGAATCACTGCCATGAGATGCCAAAAGTTGCAATGTGGAAACAGTAAAAAACAACAACAAAAAGCAACTAGAACAGGACCAAATCCGTTCAAAGACTGAGTGAATTCAAAAGACCATCATTTCCCCTCCCCCTTGCCCCACCCCCTTTTTTTCTCAGCTGAAAAGGTGGGAGATCCAGGTCGCTACTCTATGTGAGCAGTTTTTCGACTTACGACTGTTCAGCCGTGGTGACCTTCGGTGTTTCACATTCTTCCACAACCCCCGCTGTCGGAATAGTCACGGTCGGGGGCCATTTCGGAAAAGACAAATGTTTACAGTCTGTGCTGCGCGCTTGTTATCATCTGTTTAGACATGCTGCGCCCGTCAGTTTACTGTACACGTGCATGGCACGTCCGAATGTGTACTCATCCTTGACTTCAAGGCTTGATGGGCGAGTTTTACAGCGGTCACCGGTGGGCCGTGGTCCAGGGAGGAATGCATTTCTCACAAGTCTGGCTCGGCTGGAGTCATCATTGTTTGAGTACTTCGTATGGCCATAACAGACTAGGGGATCTGTAGTCAACCTTAGCATTGCCTAGGATGAGAAAACGATTTGTGGGGATTAGGAAAGCAGGCACTCAGTTTTATTGCTAACTAGTAAAGAGATGGTTGTTTATTAAAGAGCCATTATCCAAAGTCCCTAAAAAGAAATAAAACAACCACGGTTTTCATTCTGATTGAAGTACTATGACGTCACTAATGCACTATTATGGTTTTTATTATTATCATTATCATTTGTGATGTGGCACAGTGTAATATATGGACAGGCCCTATTAGATATTCTTCATGTTGGAATGAAAGAAAAATGTGGAGGAAGGAAGCATTTCACTGTGTAAAGATGTTATATTAAACACATTAATATCTTTAATGAATGATATTGACCATGAAGAGTTTAAAAAACTACAAACACGAGGTATTCTTCCATAGACTTTTAGTACTGGCTTCTTTTATGAATTTTCCTTCAACAAATTTACTTCTCCAAATCGATTTTGATTCAAAAGCATTAATTTCAAACATTTATGAAAAGTGCTTATTTATTAAAATACAAGGTTAACAAAATAATCAAGGAATTTTGGAGTTCTCCTGTCTCTGGGCCATAATTTAAAGAGACGAGGTGACATAGACGAGATTAAGCTCTGAATGTATTTAGCATACAAGTCTTTCAACTTTTCAAAGTTCATTAGAGCTACATAGTAGAAATTCCTCTTACAAGACTCAGCCACCCTGTTTCTAAAAAATATAAAAGAGTGTGGAGAGAAAGAGGGATGGAGAGGGAAAAAAAACAACAACCAGAATGAGTGCTTGAAAACGGATGGTACCAAGCTGATGGTAGTTTGAGCTGAGCATTGTTTAGACTTTGACTTGATTGCTTCCATATGGGTCAGTGTTTGTTTGACCGATCTCACACCCGCTGGTCTGCCATTCCGACACTCGGCCCCATTTGTCACGCCTTTACTCCAATAAAACAGAGGTCCGTGGTCTGAGTTAGTCGCCAGTTCAGTCCAACGGTGACTGGTACTTTTGCGTTATGTTGTATTTGGCTGTCCTGCTGCGCCAATAGGCTGTGTGAGTTGCCTGAAATAGTATATTTATATAATCAAAAGAACACTATCTGTCACACCAAAATCTTACGATTACTACTTCTCTTACAATATTATTACTTTGTGACGACGGTGGTATTAAGCTTTCTGTAATATGACCACATTGTTTTGTGTAAGCCATTTTTCTCTTTGGTTGAACTTGCACACAATCACTTTCACTTTTATTGTTTTTATTCCTGCAGTTATGACTATAGCTCCATTTTTAATTAAGGTGGTTGTTTTAATGTAGTCCGCACGAAAATGTTGGAACTAAATTTTTCCTCAAACGCTTTGTTAAGAGTGGACGGATTTGAAAGAAGGAAAAGTTCACATGGCTTATCGTTAAAGGGTTAGGTTCATCCATGCCTGGAAAGACGCTGTTTGGGTAGAGCATAGGGTTTGCCAGATGGTTTATGATGTTATCACGGAATGTGGTTCACAAAGTCTGGAGGCGGCAAGGCTTAGACTTGCGGCTATTGGAAATGACAGAAGTGCCAAAACGACAATAAAATTTAGTGCCATGAAAGCAAAACTGTGGGAGTTCACAAAACTACTGGTGAAAGGTCTCTGACAGTAGCTATACCAATATGCCATTGCAAAACGTTATCATTGGCTCGGTCAACATAGATTAATCATGTCAGAGTTTTAAGCGTCTTTATGCAAGCGAGTATAAAATTCTAGGCTAATTTACAGTCTCCTGCCAGAAGTTGAACGTCAGGTGGTTTATTTTGTCCTTGCCCCTGTCAATATGGAATGATATTTTTTTCTGTCTACCAGTTTCTTTCTTTTTCTCCGCCATATCCTAGTTCTTTCCTCTCTCTCTCTCTCTCTGTCTCTCTCTCTCATTTAATTTGTTTTCATCTGTTTTGATTAAATTTTCTCTGTTCTTACTCGCCCTTTCCTCTTCCTTTCTTTTCATATCTTTCGTTTCCCTTCCAGCCATACTGCTCTTTGAACTCAATCAATCAACTGCTCGAGATCTGCCAGAGATGTGAAATAAGGTATCAGAATTTTTTCTGTCTCTGACCCATTTCTCGGCGAACCGACATAAATGATAAACTAAAGTCACAACTGCGAAGAAAATCTTGGCTGAAAGAATGATGTATACGGTTACTCGATGATCCTAAAGTTATTAATGTTAATGTAAGTTCTCAATATTTCAACTCTTTCTAACTTCGACAAACATTAATGAAAACATTATCCTCAACTTGTGTTTGTACATATATACGTTTATATATATATATATATGTGTGTGTGTGTGTGTGTGTGTGTGTACAAACAAACGTTTGTATATCTATATTCTGTTGTTGCCTTTTTTATTGTTTCTTTCCTCCTATAAAGAAAAAAAAACTTCAAGTATGGTTGTTAAGTTGCCGTTTTCTCCTATGTCGCTTTTCACTTTTCCTTTCTACCAGTGTCTTTCAGCATACTGCACATACAGTCTGTACTACGGAACAGATTATACGGGTCTTGTTATTTGCAGAGGGATATAGACTTGAACAGCACCATTGCCCGAGTCCATCAGTTTCCAAACACTTATAAATCATCTCTGACAAATAATAATATATTTCTCTCCAGTCTAAATACGATGAATACCAGTAAAACAATGTGCATGCCTCACCTTGTAAATGTGGGGAAAAAATAGCACCTTTCCTGATATATGTCATAAATCGAAAGTTAGCAATGACGTGTATGTCTAATGAATTTCAGTAAGATAAAAATAAAGTACTAAACATTTTTAAAAAGTGGAAAATAAATGAATAGATAAAAATATTCGGATTAATCACGGAAGAATCGGGTCATAAATCCTGGATAATTTTCAATTATTTGCCGAATGAGGTAACTTTACTTCGCCAGCTACATTTAGTCAGAAATCAAATGAAAACAGTAGCATGACAATTCCCTTTCCTTGTTCAGTGTAGTCCTGCAACACTCCAGACTTGTAATAAGGTTCACGATTTCAAAGAATCAAACAATGGCTAATATTTGTATAAGTATTTTATACATTAATAAGTTATTTTGTAAAGTTGATAGACGTCGGCGCATTATTTTTGTGATGTGAAACAATGATGAGAAAGTAAGGGCAATAACCATGAAAATAAATAAAAGCTGAATCGCGTCCCTTGAACAGAGCACCTCAAATTTCTGGTCTAAGGGCAATAACTGATACATTAATCGCTGATGCGCAATTTGCTGAAATACAGTGAGTGAGATAACCACCCGCAGGAGGTTGAAAAACGAAATTAAACCGTTAATACAGTGAACATTATTATCATTTCTATAATTCTATTGCGAGACAGCGTCTGCGAGCTAATATTAGTAGAACGTAAGGAAGTTTCAAGGAACCAATTTGGTGACAGGTTCACTGTACTTGTTTTACTCTGCAGTTTTAATTAATTTTCAAACAACAGTCAATACAATATCGATGTCCTGTTTTTTCAGGCATAAGGATCATTTCTCTAATATGAATAAATATCATTTATAGAAAGTCGGGTATTTTTTAAGGGATTCCTACCGACATATTTAGAGATAGTCTCAATATAATTAAACAGAACTACTAATTAGCAAGTTATAATACAACCGTTCTGAACACCCATGGCCCACTTCTAGAAACAAAGTTGCAGCTTGCTAGTTAACTTATTCATCCGTTTTTTTCTTTCTGTCGTTGTTCAGTCCATCATTCTCAAATGTTTACTGAAACCAAACAATGGAACATTTGACAAACAGTTTAAAAAAATACAAACTATAAAACAAATGTTTCATCAGATCACTTTTTATTGAAAAAATATGCAGTCAAGAAGAAACCACAAGAGACCATTGACAATAGAAACACCATGGGAAGGGTCATAAAATTATGACTATACCACCAGCAAAACATTGCCAAGCACCACCACGTGGCACTGAAATCATAGGGGGATAACTTAAGGATTTGTTGTTATTTATTCACAAATGCCCCACAGAAGATGTTCTACAAATCAGCCCTTGAAAGCCTAATTGTTGTAAGGACCACCGCCAATATTCTGAGAAAATTGCAACTGTATGGAGTTAAAGACTCCATAAAACTACAAAACTCTATAATACTTATTTGAGTCTAAATACTGACACTACCTAAGTCTCTTTTTTGTGAATTTGCCGCTCAAGACAATTTAGCTTTTGAGGGTGATGTTGGTTGCTGATTGTCTTTTGTGCAAACAAAAGCCACATTGTTGCCAAGATACTACTTAAGGCTCACACTGAGCAAAAGTTGTAGTAGTCTTATGAACAAATTTTTCTCAGATTCTGTGGGCAGTTTATGAGGTGTTGAACTGTATAAGGTACAAAAACGATTTTTAAAATTTTTAATTTTATCTCTTTTTTTTTCATACCTCATTATCCAACCAATCATAGCTACAAGCCTAGCGTTATGCAGCCCATACCAAAAAAATAATAATAATAATACCTAAAGTAAACATGGAAATACATGCAAATGTGCTGAGCTATATTTCTCAAATTCTGCAGTACATAAGTAGTCGAACTGTATATTCATAGTTTTTTACGTCATTCTAGGACCTGACATATTTACAAGCCTAACCTTGTACTGCCCATTCCTTGTTTGTTCTGAAAGAAAGAAAACAGCTAAAATACAAATGAAAATATATTCAAAATCTAGTTTCATCGATATCAAAGTGAATGAGCTATAACAACAAAAAAACCTCCAGTGTTTTCAAATCTTGAATCTGATCTCTTAATGCCCTTTACATTTCCACTTTTCATATGTAATTTTCTGTCTTGTCCTCTGTGTAATTACAAGAGACATCCAAGACTTGTAGAAAGTCAGATATCTTTGTGGCTTTAAACTGGACATTAAAAACAGCTGTATTAGCTCTATCTTCAAATTCAAAATAATTTCTCAGATTCAGAGGACAATTGGTGTAGACCTAAAATTTACATCCATACAAATAACATAAAACAAAATCAAATGAGCAGTTAAAAAAAAAATAAATAAATAAAAAGAAATCAATCAAACAATTCACACAAAAACAAAAACTATTTCAACCATTTCTACCTGGACTATGGATTTGCTCTTACTTTTGTTTCAAAGCTTCATAAGGCATATCTTTTTCTTTCTTAAGGAAATCCCAGTCTTCACATGGCAATTCCAATCATCTGGAGCTTCATATGCATTTCAATAATGTGCTTTCATGATATAACAGGCAGATGCTGATGTAAGCACTGTCATAATCCTAAAATTATCCTATGACTCCACAAGAAACTACTATAACAAATATTGCTAGATCTCATCAACTACAATGATAATATGCTAAATCTAATTATTTGTTTTGCAAACATTTATGGAAATAAAACAACAAATTCTCTGAACCCTGATGAGAATATACACTGTTTATCAAATGAAAGATTTGCATGACAAATGTTCTCATGACTTAACTAACTGTATGTTTTTTACTAGAGTAAATAAAAAAATACAATAAAAAAAGATACATGTAATTTTCTAAAACTACAAGAGGATTAAACAGAAAAAAAAGAAAAGAAAAGAAAAGAAAATGGTAGGTGTAAGAAGCTTATGTAATTTATCAAAAATAGAAACATGTAGATATACAAGAATTTGTATAGGTGGGAACAAAAATAAAAGACTACAAAAAGAGATAAATGAAAATCTTACACAATACGACATCATCAGCCACTTATAACTTCTCCAAGAAAAAATGCTGATCTATAAATATCAAAATATTTTACGCTATCTCACTATTTCTGTTGAAAATAAGAGACTCTGTGATGGTGATTTATTAGCAAAGAAATAAACCATTTTAGAATGCATTTTCAGGTGATAGATGGCAGTATTCAACATTCAGTTCATAGTCATCCTATTTTAATGCATATTTATTTATAGAGAACGCCTATCCAATGGTGAATGGTTGTCAAAAGGAAGGAAACCTGACAACAGTTGCCTCAAACTTAGTTTCAGTATTTGTTCAAAATTTTAAGAAGTACATGCAATTCTGTGAATACTTTTCATAAACCCAATTAATTCTTAAAATGCATCGCACATATCAGTTTCCAATGGTGATTTATTTAACTCAAGAGTGACCAATTTCCACTATGAGACTGGTTTTTCAGAGCCTCATAAAATTATTTCAGCAAATCAATCTTTCCACTGTCAAAAAGGAAGAGCTAGAGGTGCATGTATTCATGAAGCCTTAATGCAAGGACTGATTTAAATATCATTAGATCATATTGCAAAACAAATTCACAATGGGTATCTGAACACATTTCATAATCTGAGTTACACAGATCACATATTGCATCCCAGCAACGTATATCTAAATGGTTTATATGTAGATCTGTTAGTGAAACATCTCTAACATACGTTAGCCTCTCATGGTTATATTATAAATAAATTTCACAAAATACATATACAAATTAGCAAAATTTACTGCATAACCCTGAATTTGTTCCAGTGGCAAGTGAGCATGAGTGGCTAAAATGATGGAATGCGAGATTTTGGGAGTGCATGACCATATAATACGTAGTGCTACTGGCTGAAATAAGTCAGCTGTTTTAAAGGTGACTGTCTAGAAATGTAGATAGGGTTAGTAAAAACTGACTCCGGGTTATCTCAGCACAGAGAAGTTGTAGCTAATTTTGTAACTTTTTTCATTTAAATGAAGTATGCTTGTTTCTTTTCCCATTGATACCAGTCAATCCGTATGAATAAAATTTGACAGAAATGACTCATTCCTGATAGCTGATCACGTAAGTGGCCGATCTCAGGAAACAAGTCAGAAATAGAAGAATTTTTTAAATGAAACTTATAATGTGTATACTTCCCTGTCGAGTTTTAGACATATCAAAGTTAAACCAGACTAACTACGCTTTACTCAGCATCCCCCCCCCCCCCTTGTTTTTCATGACTTATGAAACATGGTAAATAACTGGTTCTGTACAATAGACTGTAAACTTAAAAATATAGGCTGTTCAATTTCAAAAGAGCAGGTCTTTTCCATAAAATCTGCAAATGAGATAACAAATTTCAATTCTTTCTTAAATTTTAAAGGCTTTCCCCTTCATTCTGTGGTACAGTGTGAGACTGAAGTACATGTAGATGCATTATTCTGTCATTATCTCTAGGCATGCTGGGTTAATCAATTCAGGAAATATCAATACAATATTTTGCTAGCATTTCTGATGCCAGGAAGTTAAGTCAGTCTAGTCAAAAAATGCTGATATGATAATATTTCATTAACACCTCTGATGTCTGAAAGTTACGTCTATTAAGCTAGAAAATGTTAATACAAAAATTTTAACTGAGGCAATTAATGCAACTTAGCTGATGAAATTAGACAACAATATACAATGCAATATAGTATAATATACAATGAAACATGTAGCATTCTTGTGTATATACCTCCAAGATAAATATATAGATTATTAACGTAAAATAATAAAATCTTAAAAAAAAAAATTTAATCACTGAGTGTAAATGTGGTGAGAACAGTCGGATGTATGCGGAATGTTTTGACTGTCATGAAAGTTTCTTCCAGTCAGAAAATCAAAATGTCATGTGACTGCATGAATGAGTCAGATGTCTGTCCAGATTTGTTGGTAACAGAGAAGAGGGAAATGAGTGGACTTTGCCATGGTGAAAACCTTATTTATCCTGTGACAAACTACCTGTCTTCTCACACTCAAAATTAATTCCTGAGACCCCCACCCTGGTTAGTAAAATCCAATTTTCTCAATGAAGTTTCATTTCACATCTGACTCATTTCACCTGATTGCAGGACAAATAAGCATTTCCAAACATCTCAGCAGGCAATCCTGTAAATACATGTATAACAAGTGTCTAATTTGTCTGATCTGTAGAGAATGGACATAAAAATTATGTTGATTTAAACATATTTTTGTCATTAAGTGACAAAAAAAAAAAGATGTGGTAAAAAGTGGTAATCTTTAGTGTCACTGTAACTAGCAAAATCATCATCACAAAAAACGAGCGAGTTACAAAATTTGGCACTCCCAACATTTTCATTAATTTTAGTTTATTTAGTTCTGAATTTTTTTGTTTGTCAATATTGATGTATCTGGCTAATTGCCAGTTGAGCATTCAGGTACATTCAACACAGCTCTATGAAACAATAATGAAGCTCTATGATTTCGATAATGCTAGTCAGCTGAACATGACATAATACACTGCTGTAAAGCGATCCATTTTTAGGAAATAACTGGACAAAATTATGAGCTATAATGTCCTCCATATCTTATCAAAAATCTTCAGAACATTTAAAAAAAGATCACAAGTTGAATTTGGTTAAAGTTAACTGCTCGGACCCCCCCAATTATTTTTGACTTTAAACAGTAACCAACAAAAAGATGTAAAGAAAACACTACTGCAAAGAGCGGTTGACCTCAGCAAGAATTTACTTTAAGCGAGTTGAATTTAAATGGACTAAACTGTACTTCTATGAGACAGATAATTTAGTTCTCACAAGTTGTTCCATGACATACAGCATAGTGTGATGTAATATGAGCATAATGATATTGCAATGACACCATAAATAATTTTACAGAATAAAAAATCCATGTACTGAAGATCTTACTTCGTAGTTCTCTACATGTGTGACAACATCTTTCTTATTTTTTTCTCACTCATTGAATGCTGCAGTGAATTAGTCTTTGTCATGAGATCTTTACCAATTTTAAACATGCCATAAGCAACAAAGAAATGGGGGGGGGGGGGGGGGGAAAGAAAACAACCCCCAAAAAAATGTTTGGTTTTTCTCTAACAAT
Source organism: Peronia peronii (assembly GCA_039654565.1). NCBI lineage: Eukaryota > Metazoa > Mollusca > Gastropoda > Systellommatophora > Onchidiidae > Peronia > Peronia peronii. Next base: position 14,798 of record JBCEWB010237476.1, read on the forward strand.
TTTTCCCCTTATATCATTAAATGTCTGCCATAAGCTGGGTAGGGGAATAAAAATCAACAAAATCAAACAAACAAACTGAAAAAATAAGGGCAAAAACAATGTCAGAATCAAGAACTGCAAACAGAGATAAGAAATCATTAAATGCAACTTTTCAGATCAAAACAGACAGATGATTCCCAAGATGACGAATGGTAAATAAATTTGAGGTTTACAGAGTCAACAACAACAACAACAGGAACAGATTAGAGCTGACGTTTATGCCCAACATAGGCACCCTGCAAAACTGAAATTAGTTTTGAGCTCACAAGAGCAACAAAGCAGAATGCAATATATCACATTGACAGACATGTCCTGAAACATACACATCAGCACCAGGTCACCCTGAACATTTCTGAAATAACTAATCACAGTATAATACTTTATTAAAAAAAAGTCAAAGTGACCAGGTTTGTGCTTTATTTTTCCCCTTTGTAAATAACAATGATCATAAAATATTTTAAATAAATCTAAGAAATTGAAATACAGTCAATTGAGGTTTCACAGGTCCTGTTTTGAACTATAAATTACCTACATCAAAAGTGCTGATGACAGACCTTTGGCAAAAAATAGACTTTCACGTTGACAGTTAATCCCTTGCCATCAAGAAATTCAGACTTTTTTATTATGCTCACTAGAAAATAAGAATTCAAGCTGGAAAAAAAATTGTTCACAAAATGTTAAAAATATATGGTCACCTCAGACTGATGCAATGATTCAACAAGACATGATCTGTTATTGCTTACGATTCATATGAAAATATGTACATCTGTTGCACGTTCTCTAATTCTGCTTTGTGCAGTAATAGTTCTATCAACTTGCTATTTTTTCCTAACGAATTATCAACCATCATCATAAACAGCCTCAATATCACCACAAACGTCTCTACTCAACACAATCTTCAGATTATGTTATCACTTCATTCCCAGAGTATTTGCATATCTTCAAATCATTGTCCAAGCATATCCTCTAGGATGTCTGTGGTCTACTGTTTTAGCCTCTTTCGTGTGAAGTTCATCCTACAATAGTAGTCAGAAAGTGCTACATATTGCTTTTCAATGATTGTCCCATTGAATGCATCACTCCCAACAAAAGTCCTTCTCTATATGTCCTTCTCTCTATTCAAACCCATTGTACATCAGTCCTGTTTTAGCTACTTTTGCTCATGCCTTATTAATAGTGGATATGTATTATTATTGTGTTTGCTTTCAACATGCCTCTAACATGTTATATTATCAACCTTACCTCAATAATAATATAGAGTGTTTTTCACTTCCCTTTGCTGTTGTCCAAAGTAAGCAAAGAGAATAAAAACTAACACTTTTATACCTTTTGCAGGAAATGAACTCCAAGAAAATGTTGAGAATTCACCATATATGCCTTTTTGCATATTGTAATCATCTTGTCAGATTTTTCTATGATAAATATTTCAAATAAAAAGAACAGTGTTTTTGTTTTTCACAACACTTGATAAAAAATGTTTGTGTTTGACAAAAGGTAGAAATTATGCTAGAAAAAAAAATCCCCATTACATAAGCATGGTGCAATGCCATTTGTAAAAACAATCAGTGACTGATCACAATTTGCTTATGTCTCATCTGATTGACTTTGGATGTCTCTAGTCAGCAGGAGCATAAGCATCTGACACACTTCCAAACCTTTCCATTTACGAAGACCAAAAAGTACACAAGAGGAAAGTATGTGCCAACTACATTCATAGCAAGCAAGAGAGAAGTACACATGGACTATCATCAATATTTAACTTCAGTTTACGCATGTGACACAGAATGATAAACAGCACAGAGACTTTATATAAAATCATACTATGGTTCACATTGCTGAAAATACTAAAACATAACTGACCATATCAGAATGACTTTTTGACAACATTTATAATTCTATTACTGTACAGTAAATTCTTGTATAATATAACACTTTCATGTCTAAAAGCATAAGAAAAGTTGTTTTTTTTTAAATACATCACTCAAACAATACAAAACAAACCAACAAAAAAGGCAATAACAACAACAAAAACAGTAAGCCAAAAATATTTTGTGTAATTTCATCTCTTTGACTGCAAACAGGTTAAACATTGGATACAAGTCAAAATCTTTGAAATGGTGTGTATAAATTACACAAAATTTCACTATTTAAATAGCATGTCAGGTATTGTCAAGCCTTCCATCTAATGCTACCTGACTACAGCATACACTGACATCTCCCACATGGACTGACCATCTGTATCAAGACTAATGACTATGTAAGTGTCAAAAGAAAGTACTGACTTGCTAAAATCTTTGTGATGACATGAATATGTAGTTTGAACAAGCAACAGTTTATACTTTGAGGTGATACAGTATGAACAGCATCTCATAAAACTGAGTGCTGTCTGGGAAAGGAATTCCACTCACCTGTGCAAAGTAATATAAACAAGTCTCTAACCTGATCAGTCCCTTGACACTTTTAGAGTTCAACACAAAGCCACCTTCTTCACAACATGGAATGCAGAGTGAAGACTAGACAATTCTAGCATCACAGGATTTGCTTTGAATCTGTTAAGTTAATTAAACTGGTAATGTGAACAGTTTATCTAGATGTTTGACAAAAGACAAACAAACAAACAAAATTTTTCTAAAAGAAATGCCAGCATAAATAAAAGTTTTCCAATTCCTCTAAACAGCAGAACATCTACTGCTCTTAGATATTATGCATGCATGCTACCCATGACTGCACATTATTGTACTTTTCTATGATACACTTCTGGTTTGCAAAAAAAACATGATAAATTGCTACATTTTGAAAACCTTAATGCTGTACTTTGTCCCACCATTTTTTCTCAGCACCAAAGAATGAAAAAAAAAAAAAAGAAACAGTGGCTGGCAAAGATCAGGTGTGATGATAGAACCAGACTTCAATGTAGACTGAACCATTTTGAGGAACGGGAGGAAAAATCTCGTAAAGTGACTGTAGCGTTTCCTTGGCACCTACTGAGATAACCACCCCAGAGAAGGTTGAAAGGTGAGGAAAAACCAGAACCTGGTATTAGAGAGCTAACTGAGAAAGGTTCATAAGCAAAAGTGTAAGCAAAATATGGGGCTGAGGCAGGATACTGAGTCAAAACGTAACATTATATGTAGAATTATGGATAATGTATAAACAAAACTGAAATAAATGTCTTGCGGGGATATCAATCAAATAATTACAACTAACTGAGCATGTTATATATAATATAATCAATAAACTATGCGCTTGAGAAGACTGGACCAAAATCATAAAGCAATCACTATTTCATCATCAATTCATATCACAATCACAAATGAATAGTAGTTCAATTTCCTTCATAATTCATTCATAGTCACAGAACTAGAACATTTTTTCTGAGTGTGTCAACCAGACAAAATAAAAAAGAAAATGAATCAAAGTGTCTACAATTTCAAAACAGGCTACAATTACATGTATTACAAAACAAAAATGCCTTCATTGAAAATCCAGTTCTAGCCTTGGTTATGTCCAGCCTAAAGGCATGAGTGGAAAGATAAAATATGTAACTCTGCCTGTGACAGTGGCTTTATGTATCAACACATTATGAAGTGCACATTGTATATAATTATACACATAATCAGAAAAAGAGTAAGCCCATCTATGCTAGGGCTGCTATAGTTGGTGCTACTCACATAAATTTGATGTACATGAGAAGCTTTCATTGTATAATTAGTTAAAGTAATAAATACTGCCTTTAAATAGCAAACACTGTATACATCACACCCTCTGTGCTCTATCAAGAACTGAATAACAATGCAAGAATTTCATGAAAGATGATTGCACACTTTATACTGAACTGTGTCAATACCGCCAGATTAACTTGTACCTCATACACACACACAAATTTTGTCACATATTTGCATGGGAACTGATTTCTCATACAATAAAGATATGGTAAATAGTCCATCACACCCAAGTCTCAGACAATCCTTGCAAAGTTACCACAGCAACAAGCACAAATTACATAAAGTATGTGTACTTTTACTTATTTCTTGTGATTGTCCTCAGACTAACCCATCAAACTCAGCCACAATTTCAGCTGATGTTTAACTCTTTTAAATGCAAACAGATACAACTGGAATCACCACCTGGTATGACAAGACCTGACAGTTTTGTCTCTCCACACTTGTTGAGTCAGATGATGGAAAGATGATTCTCCAAGAGAGGGATCAATTAACAAAGTAGAAAACTGATTTCACTAAACCTTAATGCATATTTTGAGATTCTTTTACAAGTGAATTTCACAGCAACAGTAGGAAACAAGTATTAAGGAACTCAAATGCATCAATTCCTCTACAGCGAGAGAATCTACCAACAGAACTGAAACGAGGTAGTGGGGAAAGGTGGACTATGCTGAAAAGCTTTTGCACATATGAGAGTTTTTTATGGAAGAGGTTAAAACAACTGCAATTCTAATACTTGTTGACTGGCTTTATTATATGTCACATGACCAGTGAAATGAATCGGATATCATAAGGAAGGGAGGGGGGAGAGGACTTTCTTGAGAAAATCAGATTTTATAGACCATGAGGTCAAAGCAGTTAACACTGAACAGAGGAGCCACTGCAAAATAATTTTTTCATCAAAGAAAAAAACTCATTTCCCTTTCCACTGAGGCTGGTAACTCTGTACATGAAACATGTCACTTCAGCATCATTTGATCTGGTTACGTGACATATTTTCCTCTACATCATCACTGGTCTACAAATTATGGCATACATCAGACTTCTATCAAAATGCAACTGATGTTTCACAACATTTCTGAGCATAAAAACTATCAGATAATGTCATTAAAAAAATGAAGTGTACCAAAAGCATGTGTGCTAATTCTATAAAATCATATAACAGAACTCATAAAATAATTCGAGTTGTAAACATTTTTTCTTCTCAATATCCCAAAAGTGAATGATCTATGCCGTTATTGTAGAGCAATGAGGAAATATAAACAAAACACGTAGACATGATACAAAATGACTTAGCGAGGTGATAAAGGACTGGCAAATCTTTTAGGTATAAAATATAGGTCTATCACACATAAATATGTAAAATATAATTCATAAACTCAGGATTTCTTGATGTTGGTTGAGATGCAAATAGAGTAATATTCAACCTTCTGGATAATTCTTGGTAAAATTACATATGGATGCATCAATATAACTGCCATGAACTACAAGCAAAAAAAAAATGCACCTGGAATCATATCAAAGGTTCTATACAAACATACACACACAGACACACAAAACATGAAAAAATGAAAAGTAGCATCTCTTCTATCTTCGCAAAGCAGAGAAATCAATTTTATATCCAGAGTACATTATGTACAAATATTCACAGATGTCTGAATTCTATTGATAGTCGACTGCACTGAGTATGGAAGATGATTTTTGCTTCAGGACTGTGATTCACAAACCAACCTTACAGACTAACAGAGAGGAGCACAGTAATGTTGCAGTAATCAGGAATGAGCTTACGAAATTCAATTTGCATTTCCATATAAAACAAAGACAAGCTAAGAACACAATCAAAATGAAATAAAAAGAAAAGGTGATAATTACTATCACACATGATTACATATTGGAGAGATTCTGCTCTATGATAAGTTCATCATGAAACCCCGTGACGAATGAAATTATGAAACAAACTAATATGATCATTAGAGATGTTTTACAACTCTAAATGACATTCAGTAATGCTCTAAAAACTGAATGACATCAGATGATGTTTTAGACATCTAAATGACATCCAATGATGTTTTGGAAGCCTGAATGACACCCAGTGATGGTTACAAGCTTAAATAACATACAGTGATGTTTTAGAAACCTAAATGACAGTGCTAAAAAAAAAAAAAAAAAAATACACAAAAATTGCTGAAGGCATATCATGTTGATAAAATCATAAAAAAATAAATTTGGAATACCGTGTTTCCATGCACAACTTTTTCTCTATGCATTGAAAAACGTCATGACATAGAGAGGCTATTCTCTTCAAGCAGTGTCATGAGTAGTTTGCCATGCATCTTTGCGTAAGATTCACCCCTCAAGATTAGCTGTGTAGGAATTGTGCCGAAGAAGGAAAGAGGGCTCTGTGCCTCATCAGCTATCTGAATGATTCCTCATCACTATCCATGAGTGCTCCTCGAGGGCGAGACAGGGATGTTTCCTCTGCATCAGACCTGAAAAAATCAAGTTTCAAGTAACAAATCATAATTCCTACTCAAAAATGATCAAAAGTATGTAAATATATAACTTGCTTCTGACTCTGTAGAAAGTTGTGGGAAGGCACCGGCAGAAGGACTTCCATGCCAATTATATCTAATTATATAAAAATGTCTCCAACACAAATCCTTCCATCACATACAATATTAAATACAAAGAAAAAAAGGAAAATCAAATTAACTAGATCTAAACTGCAGTCTATCTAAACATGAATCTTTACACATTTTTACCACCTCTCTGACCACATTTCTTGTTCTGCAAGAATCATTGTTGTTACAATTTAATATTTCCTGGAATAAACTGTCAACTTACGAGTAGTGCACATCCTCATCTGAGTCATTCAACATGGAAAGAGCTGGATTATCCTTAAAATGGGTTTCTGGAGATAACACAGAAAACAGAAATAAACTGCTCTATGTCATAAATCAGAAAAAACAACCAAGTAGACACAGTTTACAACCAGTTTTCATTGAACAGTTCAGTGTGATGCACTCTTTTTCCAGCCTCACAAGTGATATTTCACAAAATTAACATGAAGTGCAAAAAAGCTAAATATCTTTACAAAAACAGTGAATGCCAAAAATAATAAGAATTTAAGAGGATATATTGCCTGGCCTTAAAACATCAAATAGCGTTTGGACAAAGAACACATACAAAATAACAAAATCATTTACATCGCAACCACAATGTTGAAAGTTGACCATCTCAAACTATGCTCACATTAGTTTCCATAATTATATCTTTATACTGACTACATGGGTTCTATAACAGAATGCCCAAAATGTTCATTTTTTTGCAAGCAAAAAGCAAAAATAAACAATTCATGAATACTCAAGAGGAAGTACAACCTACCAAACATAGCATTTGGAGATGGGGAGTACACAAATGCCATTGTGTACATGTAGAAATTGAGGAGACCATAGAAAGAGACAAATTCCGCAGAGTTTTCATAGTTTGTGGAAAGTTCAGCCACAAAGTTGTCCTGCAGAACCCCACCCCCAAACCTCATCACAGTGATGGCAATGCTGATGGAGACCACTATCACCATCAGGGCGGTCATGAACTTCAGACGTAGATCTATAGAAGAAAGAAACACAAGAAAATGGGATATGGCCAAGCAATAAAAATAAAGTGTTCTCTCATACTGATACATGTATTCTGTAGCTCATGTACTGAGATTACAAGTGTATTGATACTACCAGCTTCCAGCTAACTGTATGTCAAACAATTTTGTGCACAGTTCACTCTGCCTGTGAATAAAGCCCTAGTTCAGACAATAATTGTAAAAAAAAATACTTTTTTTTAATTGCGGAGTAAACTATATTATTGCCTAGAATATATATATTTACAAATATGGCAACTTTATATCAAAGGAAAAGCAGTTACACAGTAATATGAAATGACAAGAGATTCACTATAAAAAGCAAAGCAGTAGTTTATGTCAAGCCCCTAGCAAATGCCAAAACAATGGTAATAAGATCATATTTCACTGCCAGCAGAATCAAAATATCTTCGAAAAGTACAGAGAAAAATTTTGTTTACTCTATTTACGTTGTTGGATTGTTTTTCATTGTTTTCAGTTTTTCTTTTTCTCTTGTTTTTTTTCCATGGCACAATGTAGCCGTTCACCTTTTCTACCTACAATGAAAGAAGCTAATCAATAAAATGATATCATGGCACATCTCTTTCTATCCATTTGTGATTTACATTCCAACATAACACAGAGATGCAGTCTAAGCCTGAAAAAACAAATAATTTAGACCGTCACAGTTGTTAACTGTAATGTTTAAAATGTAGATCATAAAGTATCAATGGTTGAAGATTTCCCAGCGAATTCATTAAGTCATGAAGAAATCCTTAAATTCTCACAAATCCCACAAAAACGTTATAATTGATGTACTTCATAAGATAAAAACACTGGTTTAATGAAATTTGAATAATCAACAAGAACAAAAATGAAATCCTCATGTCTTGCGACCATGGCAAATGAGTCGGAAGTCGGGCCGGGCGATAAAGATCCACGGCCGTTTTCGGTTGTTTTAACTACTTTCCAATTAAGATATTAAAATTTTTTTTGTTTTCACAATTTAACCTTTTTTAACATGAAAAAAGAAATTTTTGATATCATAAAAAACAACTGTAACCTGAAATCACCTGGCGTGACTTCCGACTCATTTGCCTGGGCGCAAACATATATTCTGTCATATAAATCTGGAATTAACTAAAATCCAACACATCAAATTTCTGTAAATATATACATATACATACAAATTCAGAATTGTGTCCATTGACTCACCAAAGTAAGGCATCAGCCGCAACTCTGCATATGCCCTAATCAGCAGATACAACAGGTACAGGAGATAGAAGCCTCCAAATATGAAGAACATAATCTTGAAACCCTGAAACACAAACATAATGGTATTGTGTAAATATAACTGCATTCATTACATGTATATTCCTTGTGAGTACATTAACTCTTTCCATGCCAGGGGGGTTTCCACGTTTGTGCCAGGCCATATTTGAATGCACGCATGAAAAAATATATG